>JAEMWC010001326.1:77500-191189 GCA_016490735.1 Pachyseris speciosa
CGAGGAGAAAACAGTTCGACATGGAATTTGGAAGCGTAGCACATGCTGCCCTTCTCCGGCGATGATTGATTGATTACGCATATTCATTTCTTCTTAGCGGGCTTTTGCGAACACTGGAAATTGACTATTGAAAACGACTATTGTTGCTTAACAATGGGCATATTAAATGGTGAGAGAGCTTCAGGTCAATATACTTACAGTTTCCAGGACATCGCGCGCTACGCGAATCACATAGGGCGCGACACGATTCGCGTAGCGCACGACAAGAATCGCGCAACGCGATTCGCGTCGCGCGCGAGGGTGGTAACTTTTGAGCAGTACTGTAGACTACTTTACAAAGAGCAGTAGACTAAGCTAGCTAATAAACTAGATAGAAAAGATGGGTACCTGTAGACCTATAGAAATGCAAAACGAATGACAGCAACCCAAGTATAATGTCAGAAGTTCAGTATAACATTCGCATTATTGGTAGCTCAGAGATTTAATTCAGACTTAAGAAATACGATTTAAGCTTCTTTTTAAAGTTGGTGATGGTAAGGCTGTTGCGTAAAGTCAAAGGGATATCATTCCAAATAGTTGGAGCTTAAGAGCAAATAGCAAATTGATACCTACGCGAGATTTTGTGTTTACAAGTTAAAACGAGTGTATGAAATATGGTCGGGACAATCATTTTGCTGTGAAGTGCAGAGGAGGTAAGATGCCGTATGACAGGTCAGGTGTTCATCAGAATTTCCATTATGTTGATGATTTCGACCAAAGTTCGCTTGAAGAATACACGATTGATGTGATTACTCACCACATTACTGCTGTTGAAAATGCAAAGTCCTGTCCCAAACAGCTATTTACTACATAACTATGACAGTAAACGACTCTAAGGATGTGGCTTTTCAGCTTGATTGTGGATGTACCTGTAACTTGCTACCCCTCATAGTTGAACTTGTTCCTGTCCGCCATTTTGTACGTGTTTTTCTGTAATTTTCATGGGTTTGAGGTCAAGTCGATCTGGTTATCTGGTTATTCCACATAAGGGGTTACCTCGAAGATTTCGCTGGTCCACTACATTGAAGACTCATGTCACGCATGTCACGCTAGCTGTCGTTTATTTGTTAACGATCACTCAGCTACAGCTGTACAACTCGGTACGTATTTCATTTATAAGTGTGTTTTTCAAGCCATTTTCCACCTCAAAAGTCCTCTGCCTGGCATCATAAAGCTGGGTTGGTGGGTAATAGTCTCCTACGCCGCCGTTCTTTGTCTCGTCACGCAACGCTCCTCGCCACTAACGGCTGCTGAAAACCGAACCACATTCCTTTCCCGACTATTAGCAATTCAGGATCAGCATTCCATTTTCTGGAAAGTGTACGCGCCAATTCCTCAGTTCGGGGTGCATCCAATCACAGCCTAGTTTATATCGGTGTCCAGCGTGCACTAACAATGGACTACAGTGGAGTGATAGGAAACGGTTAGCGTTTTGTTTACGCTTTTACTAGGATAGTATATCTTTACCAGTTATTGCACTTGACTTTGTTCCCGTGTAAACGAGTTTGGTATTGAGGTTAATCGGGGACCAAATGAATGTGACAATTTTTTTCGGGACTTGTCATATTTTGATTTGGTAATACACTCAACACGAGATTGTAGGCCGCGTGTCTTTGAATCGAAGATAGGAAGCCAGGAACGTAAGTCATAGGCGCCCTAGTCCCGCTTTTAGGAGTCAATAGGAGAAAAAATACGAGCGCTAGCTTTGCCTTTGCCAAATTGCAGAGATTTAGATGCTTTCGCTCGGTCAGTCACGGAAACGTTTGCGCGGACAGTCTCTCCATCGGGAACATTTCGTATCTCTTCTGTAGCTCGTAGGAATCGCTTTGCTCTTGGAGGTTCCCTTTTACTGAAGACTTCCTCTCTTTCCCGTTGAATTTCTTTTTACGAAGCCCTTTGGAACTTTGTCAACCGCTTGTAGCAAACATATTTGGGCCAGATTACAGAATACCCGGCCACATCATTTACAGATAGCGTCCACTGCAAATGAACAATTCGCTGCTGTTTGAAAAACACTTCACATCCACAACGATTGAATGATTTGTTGACAATTGAGTGAACTTTTGCCTGTATCAGTATTTATCGTGATTTGCATTGCCGACGGCGATGATCACGTATAATTCTTAGGAATTGTTCTATCCGTGACCAGAGTCCGTGACATCGCTGACAGAATGAAAAGCACGCTGTTTCCTCTGACGTCATTGTCATTTTTGTAATACCTGATTGGTTAATTCGTTAGACCGCAAACACAAAGGGAAAGGAATGTGGTTCCGTTTTCAGCAGCCGTGAGTGGCGAGGAGCGTTGCGTGACGAGACAAAGAACGGCTGCGCAGGAGACTAGGTGGGTAAAGGCAATCCTCTGAAAGAAGACAGAGGTGGGAAGCAATTTCATACCAAGTGAGCCGCTGAAAGGATTCGATCGAGTCATGGTGATTCATGAAGTGAAGTTGTGTTCCTAGCCATTCTGTGAGTAGATTCCGGGAAAAATATCTGAAATGAAAATTGGCGGACTAACATGCGGCAGTTATCCAAGTATATCCCAGAATTCCTTTGGGTCAAAAATGCGAACATGTCAGACCAGTAAGAGCAACTGAAATCAAATGGCATTACCCAGGTCGGGCTAAGGAAGTGAGCAAGCAAATTGGAACAGATTGCAAGAAGTTGAGTCGAAGTTTACTGCCAATGTAGACGTTTAGCTTGAAGAGGGTTTTTCTCTTCAAAACTTCAAAACAAAGTTGCTTATTTTTGGTGTTGTCCTAGAGCATTTTTTGGCTTTGCAACACGATAAACAGTCATATTCAAGGAAAATCAGTACTTTTAATAAGTTTACGGAGTAATAAAGTCTAAAAAACTCCATATTTGGCAATAATATTGGCTCATTTCAAACATAGTCCAAGATTTGGAAAAGTTACAGGTTTTCAGAGCATCGGTCTTCAGTGACTGGTAAAATTGCAGAGCCGGACAAGAATGAGTTAAAGCATCATGGGAAATCCCCAGGATCTGTATATGAAGAGAACATCAATATCAGTAAAGATGTACAATGGGTCTATTAAGTCTCCACTTGGAAAGTCTACTCTCAGATGTACCAAAGGTGAGGTGAGCAACGATGTTGATTTCTTTATGGTTGATGATGACGTCAGACTACTGTTGGGTGCTAAAACATGTCAAGAACAGAATTTCATCAAGATGATGGTTAATGACATTGCTAACTCAGAGACAGTGAACTCTGTGAATGTCAAGTGCCAGCGCAATAATAGTTTTCTGAAAGAAGAGTGAATTCTAAAAGAATACAGTGATGTATTTGAAGGCCTTGGGTGCATGGAAGGTCTGTGTCACCTAGAAGTCGATGAAACCGTCCAACCAGTAGTTCACCCTCCTAGAAAGGTCCCTGTAGCCCTGAGAGACCATTTGAAAGAAGAACTAGACAAGCTAGTCGGTGAAGAGATTATCTCCCCTGTTACAGAGCCTACCAAGTAGGTGTTTAGTTTAGTGCTACAGTATAGCTCGGAGATGAGCGAACTACGCAGACGCAAAATATATGCACGTTTTTTGCATGTAAGCATTTTTTTTGACGCGTCCAAAATTGCGTATCGTATACGCGTCTGGCCTTTGTTATTCATAACCATAAGTTCTCTTTGTGTATAACTGTTTTAGGAAACAGTGATTGAAAGTGTCAGAGCATATGTATAGCCATGTATATAACAATCCTATGTCGAATTTTGGGTCGTTTTTTGATTTTGCTCGGATTTTTCCGAATTTCTGCATGTGGACTACAATTCGATTGAAAAACGCTGTCTGGTATTTGTATGACCGTTTCTTTTTTCATTGTGGAGATATAATCAGGGGCACCCAACGACAAGTTTCAGTAGATATCTGTTCGGTGGAGGGTAATTCGCCTTGGGCTTTCGGCGTCGATTAAAGAGTGCACTCGGATTTTCGTTACTAAAACGTGGCCTAAAAGATTCGAAATTGGGAAATCATAGCCCCTGAGGTTTTCGGAAAGGTCGTAATTGCTGTTTCTGGCGGTCAAAAACGTCAGCTAGCATTTTCGGAAAGGAAATAGTTCCCTAGAAAGCTCGTGGAAAGTTCATTTCAGCTTGCGTTTTCTCAGAGGAAGATTTTGTTCCCTAACATTTTCGGGAAATTAAAATTTCAGCTAGGGAATCCGAACAGATGAATTCCTTCTAAGCTTATGAAAGCATCACTTCAGACAGACTTCAAACACCAAAAGGTACTTAAAAATGTCTTTCTACTGCTTTTGGTTGATTTGACTCGTTGGGTGCCCCTGATATAATGTGTGCAAAAAATGCGTTTTTTCTTTGGTAAGCAAAGAAACCAACCTTCCACGAGTCAGAGTGGTTCGCAAATTGCATTACATCTTCTTTCAATCGAATTGCAGTTCACACAGAAATACAGACAAATCCGAGCAAAATTGAAAAATGATCCAAAATTCGACATAGGTTGGTTATGCTCCGACGCCTTCAATTAATACCAGCCACCGAGCAGTAAAAAAATCTGGATAATTTTGAAAACGCCAGTTTTCCGGCAAGCGCGAATACATGTAAATGTGCCATCACAACAAACAAAAATGTGATATCTCTGGTTCTACAAGGCGCACAGAAACGATTGAAACGGCTAAATAGTGGAATAGAGAATTAACTCTGAAGTGTCAATTAAAGTGCTACTTAAACCCATGCATAACCCACTGGGCGTTAGCCCTAGTAAAGGGAAACAGGGAACCACACGAGGCAAAGAAAAAATCTTTTGACCTCGGTGGGAATCGAACCCACGACCTCCGGATTAGATCTACCGTTACTCTGCCGACTGAGCTACAAGGTCGCACAGAGAAAGTCGGGGACGATTTTGGATGGTGAATCGCGGCAAAGAGAAAGTAAGCGATTCACCATCCAAAATCGTCCCCGACTTTCTCTGTGCGACCTTGTAGCTCAGTCGGCAGAGTAACGGTAGATCTAATCCGGAGGTCGTGGGTTCGATTCCCACCGAGGTCAAAAGATTTTTTCTTTGCCTCGTGTGGTTCCCTGTTTCCCTTTACTAGGGCTAACGCCCAGTGGGTTATGCATGGGTTTAAGTAGCACTTTAATTTACACTTCAGAGTTAATTCTCTATTCCACTATTTGTTTTCCTAGTGCTACGCGGCACAACATTCATATGTACCCTTACTTTCTCTTTGCCGCGATTCACCATCCAAAATCGTCCCCGACTTTCTCTGTGCGACCTTGTAGCTCAGTCGGCAGAGTAACGGTAGATCTAATCCGGAGGTCGTGGGTTCGATTCCCACCGAGGTCAAAAGATTTTTTCTTTGCCTCGTGTGGTTCCCTGTTTCCCTTTACTAGGGCTAACGCCCAGTGGGTTATGCATGGGTTTAAGTAGCACTTTAATTTACACTTCAGAGTTAATTCTCTATTCCACTATTTGTGTTCCTAGTGCTACGCGGCACAACATTCATATGTACCCTTACTTTCTCTTTGCCGCGATTCACCATCCAAAATCGTCTCCGACTTTCTCTGTGCGACCTTGTAGCTCTGTCGGCAGAGTAACGGTAGATCTAATCCGGAGGTCGTGGGTTCGATTCCCACCGAGGTCAAAAGATTTTTACCTTGCCTCGTGTGGTTCCCTGTTTCCCTTTACTAGGGCTAACGCCCAGTGGGTTATGCATGGGTTTAAGTAGCACTTTAATTTACACTTCAGAGTTAATTCTCTATTCCACTATTTGTGTTCCTAGTGCTACGCGGCACAACATTCATATGTACCCTTACTTTCTCTTTGCCGCGATTCACCATCCAAAATCGTCCCCGACTTTCTCTGTGCGACCTTGTAGCTCAGTCGGCAGAGTAACGGTAGATCTAATCCGGAGGTCGTGGGTTCGATTCCCACCGAGGTCAAAAGATTTTTTCTTTGCCTCGTGTGGTTCCCTGTTTCCCTTTACTAGGGCTAACGCCCAGTGGGTTATGCATGGGTTTAAGTAGCACTTTAATTTACACTTCAGAGTTAATTCTCTATTCCACTATTTGTGTTCCTAGTGCTACGCGGTACAACATTCATTGAAACGGCTAAATACTCTGTCTTAAACGCTGAATTTCCTTAGAAAAGTGCTTATGATGTGCCGTTAATTGAATAGTTGTTTCTTTGGAGTTCAGAGAATGCACGCCAGCTAAATAAAAACGATATCTGCAAAGAGAAATGGATCATACTTCGAATCGCCGATTGATTTAAATCTTCATGAAAACGCGGCCTGGCAGTGTATAATTGGAGCGCTTGAAAAACAGAAAATTGTCAGCCGATATTCCAAACCTTTTATTATTTCCAGCGATCCACAGTTTGCACACCTACTAATTAAGCTGTTCAATAACATGCGAACCGACAGCTGTGTTTTTCATTGCCGTCAATCAAGATCTGTAGTGTTTCATCGATTTTATATTATCATTTGCTCTAGCGAATAAAGAATACGGCACTTCAATGATTTTCAACACAAATGGAGTTTTTTCGTCCCGAACTGAAGCAAAGAAAACCACTCCGACTTGCTTCCATGGCGATTTTTTCTCTTTTCATCGCGTGCCGCCAAACATGAATGGTGCCGTCGCAACAAGCAACTTGACATCTCTGGTTCTACAAGGTTCACACAGACAATTAAAGCCACAAAATACTCTGTCTTAAACATTCAATTTCATTATCAAAGTGCTTGTGATGTGCCGTTTATTGACGAGTTGTTTCTTTGAAAGCAAAGTTAATTTCTAAAGTGTTTCTCTTTTCATCGCGCGCTACCGAACGTGAATTGTGCCGAAGAAGAATTGTGCTGTCACAACAACAAAAATGTGACATCTCCGGTTTATTTGTATTGACCGACAAGATTTAAACAAGGCACTCCAGAGAGCTAATTATCCACCCCCAACCATTGAAGAAGTGGCAACCAGGCTAAGCAAGGCCAAAGTATTCTCTGTGTTGGATGCCAAGAACGGGTTTAGGCAAGTACAGCTAGATGAGTCGTCGTATCTCACGACCTTCGATACGCCATTCGGTCGTTACCGTTGGCTCCACCTTCTGTTTGCTATCAATACAGCGCCAGAAGAGTAACAGCAACAAATTCATGAAATGAATCTCAGTGGAATTGAATACATTGTCAATGACATTCTGTGCGCGGCTGAAGATGATACCTATGAAAGTGAAGTTGAAGATCATGACAAGAACTTAATTGCACTCCTCGAGAGATGCTGTGAGAAGAATATTAAGCTCAACCCAAGGAAGTTACAGTTGAGAAAGCAAGAAGTACCGTACATTAGGCATTTGCTGATCCCAGATGGTTTAAAATCAGATCCAAACAAGGTCAAAGCCAATTTGGAGATTTCTACCCCTACTGAGAAACAGTGTCTGTGAAGACTGCTTAGCATGACACATATCTTGTCAAGTTTCTTCCCGACCTGTTGGATGTGACTGAACCGTTGAGACGTCTTCAAGACAGAGATGTGTAATAGGATTGGGATCACGCATTTTTGTACATGACAATGCATTAACTCAAGTAAAGCAGTCGATCACAAGGGAACCTGTCCTCAGGTATTTTGATGACACAAAGGAAGTCACCTTACAGTGTGACGCCTCAGAATCTGGCCTTGGTGCTACGATCCTGCAGGAAGGACAGCCTGTAGCTTTCATCTCAAAAGCATTATCGAACACTGAGAAGAACTACATGTATGCTCAAATAGAAAAGAGATTCTTAGCATTGTCCATGGCTGCATGCGTTTTGATCTGTATGTTTATGCGAAGGAGGTTACTGTTCAGACTGATCATGAGCCTTTAGAGAGCATTTTCAGAAAACCCCTGCTGTCAGCTCCCAAGAGGCTTCAAAGGATGTTGCTACACTTGCAGAGGTACAACTTGAAGATTGTGTGCAAGCCAGGGAAGGAGCTCTTTATCGCAGATACACTCAGTCGAGCATTCGTACCCAATGAACAAACCTCAGAGACGAAGACTTGTGATGTGTATGTTGTAGAGCAAGAAGAGTATTTAATCAAGGCCATAGAAGAAATTGACATGGTTGAGTTTCTACCAATCACGACTGAATGTTTTGCAGATCTTAGAGAGAAAACTGAGTGCGATGAATCTCTCCAGAAACTGAAACATGTTATTAGAGTCACTTGGCCTGTCACGAAAGAAGTTCCACCTGAAATCAGAGACTATTTCCATTTAAAGGAAGAACTGACCATGCAAGATGGCATTCTTTTCAAAGGGAATTGTGTGATCGCGCCGGCAGCTTTAAGGTCATACATGGTGAAGAAAGTACACTCAAACCACATTGATGTCGAGGATTGTTTGCAAAAAGGCATGTGATGTTCTTTACTGGCCTGGGATGTCAGCTGAAATTAAGGCCTCGATATCGAAATGTGACACTTGTGACACATACCAGACAAATCAACTGAAAGAACCTCTGATACCTCACGATCCACCGAAATGGTCTCATGTAGCAACAGACCTCTTCACTTTCGACAACATAGAATGGTTCATCATTGTAGAGTACGAGTCAGATTATTTTGAGCTAAACCAGTTGCCTGATACCCAAGCAAGTACTGTTATGAAGTCTATCATGAACCAGTTTGCTCATCATGGCATACCCAATACACTTTACGGTGACAACGGGCCACAGTTTCCGTCCAGAGAGTTCAAGGAATTTGCAGCAGCCTGGCAGTTTGATCTCCAGGCATCATCCCCGTATTATCCCCAGTCCAATGGAAGGTTAGAAAATGCCGTCAAGTACTCATCAAGGGAAAGGCAAGTGGTTAGGATCCATATCTAGCCATTCTTGATTGGCGAAACGTGCCATCAACCAGTATTGGAACATCACCAGCTCAAAGGTTGTTTGGAAGACGCACAAAGGCACTGTTAACCACAGCTGGAACATTGCTCCAACCCAAGATTGTGGAATGAACTGAAGAAAAATTGAAAGAAAGAAAGAAAGAAAGAAAGGCAAATCAAGAACGCTACTACAACAAAGGGACAAGAGAGCTACCTGAATTAATACCTGGTGGCACAGTGTGCATGAAGCCATTACCAACCGACTTTGAGAAACAGTGGAAGAAAGCAGTGGTAGTCAAGCAAGTAGCTCCTAGATCGTATGAATTGGACCTGCAAGGAAGTGTCTACAGAAGAAACAGAAGAAATTTGGTGAAGACTAAGGAATCGCCACCACTGGAGGCTGAAACACAAATATCTTCACCTCCCAAAGAGATCAAGTCGACAGTTTTAGAAAAAGGACATGTTTAGCTCTCATCCTGTTAAACAAGCTACATGCTCTCCAACCCTTCCATCTGATGTGACACCAACATCACCTGTGCTGTGTGCAAGAAGCAGTAGGACCATTCGTCCACCACAAAGATTTCGGGACTGTGTTTAGATTTAAGAACACTAAAGACTATAATAGAAATGTAGCTTTCCTTCCTAGTGTATTCTCGGCTTAGTTTCTGATTTAAAGAGGGAGGATGTGACAATATTAATGAAGTACCCAGTTGATTATTACGCCACGGACTTATCATATTGCGGGCTCAGAAAAGTGACGTTTCGGATACGTTCTCAGTGGTTTCTCGGTGTGCGACAAGTTGTTGTTATTAAAGATGTTTGTTGAGTTTTACCTGGTCTTTCAAGCTTTAAGGATCACCACACATTCAATGTTTCTCTCACCAGATTTTCCAGTACGGCTTCGAACAGAAAAAGTCCCGTCCCTTGGAACTATGGAAATTTTCAGGAACAACACCTGGGAAAGACTTTGCACCGCAAACTGGGATGATGCTGAAAGCAATTTGACGTGCATGGCAGTGGGTTATTATAACAATGGTCCAATTGATAATGGCACATGGTACAACATCGCAAATTACTCAAACACTCCAACCCACCGTAACTGTACATCGCTGACTCAGAGCTGCATGGACAACAGTGAGAACAAAGACCAGTTTTGCAATGGTACAGCAGTTTCATTGATATTATTTTATTTTATTAATACCACTTACACCGTTTGTCTATAAATTGTTGACACCTACAATAGTTTACACAGACCCACGTCATTAGTGTGGACAAGTGTGATTTGCCCCAGTTTCACTGTACTCGAAATAGGTGTAATCACGGTTTCAGGCGCCATCTTGGCGGGTAGGCAAAAAGAAGACAAATTACAGAGTTTGTATGCAATTCCGTTTCAAAACAATGCATGAAGCGCTTGTTTCTCAGCAAAAATTTATATTGCTAGCTAAAGGTACTAGGCAAAGGGTTCCACTGACAAACTTTAACGGATTTAGCCGTGCCACAAAACTTTCTCTGGCTTTTTGAATTTTCCATACATTCGTCTGGTGTTTTTTTTCCCGGGAATTTTTCAGACGAATGCATGGAAAAATTAAAAAAAGCCAGTGAATGTTTTCTCGCACGGCTAAATCCCTCAAATTTCATCAGTGGAACCCTTTGCCTAATACTATTGCTGAGAAACAAGCGCTTCATGAATTTTTTTGACAACGGCATTGCAGACAAACACTGTAATTTGTGTTCTTTTTGCCTACCCGCCAAGATGGCGCCTGAAACCGTGATAAGACCTGTACTTCTTGGTGTTCACAGTTTTCTGAATTTCACAGTAAACAAGGCTATGCCCTGTAGTGAACATAGTAAAACACTTTTATCCCTAATCTGTTACATTAGCAGGTTTAGTTTCTTTTTCTAGATACAGGCCCATTTACTCTTTCCTTCCAAAAGTTTCCCTTATAGTGGTGTCCTGGTTCTTATGCACACGGGGAAGCCGATGACATGTGCATTATTTTAGATCTACCTTGAAATGTGCAGTATTTGTTAAAATTAATGAGGCTGCTTTTTGTAACATTTTTTATTTATTTATCAATTTCTACGGACTGCAGATATAAATGACTTATTGAAACCTATTATAATAATGTATTGTGACCGGACTAGATTTCATGAAAATTGATAGCTTTCATACAGTCTAATACCCTTGGAAAATTCTTAGTGAAGCCTTAATGGGTTCTAATATTCTGAAAATGGAATTACCTAAGAAACTTAATGAGAATGAAAATGATGATATATTTTTGTTTAGTTCCTGTGCGATTAAATGGGGCAGATGTGGAGTACGGAGGAAGAGTGGAAATATTTTACAAAGGAAAGTGGGGAAGGATCTGCCCTGAAGGATGGGATCTTAATGATGCTAAAGTTATTTGTAAACAGCTTGGTTTTCAAAGCGCTCTCGCTGAATTCATTGGTTCAGCTGTTAAGAGTGAGAACATTCCCTTTTTGATGTCTACTGTGTCTTGCACTGGCAGTGAATCTGACCTGGCATCTTGCCAGCGTACTGATGGGGAGTATGACTGTCAAGATGACAAGGGAGCTCAGGCACTGTGTGAGCCGAGTAAGTCACTGATTGAGTGTAACTGAACTTCTCATACAGTAGCTTTAGTGGTCGATCACAGTCTCCAGCAGTTATCTGTGGTTTAATCAGGGTCTACAATGTAGTCTCCACAAGCAGAACACTACAGTATTCCTAAAGCCTGACCTTGGGTCATGATAGTGAATTGCCGGTTGGTCGGTCTTGTCATCGCTATGTGTAGTACAACTTCTGTCAAGCAGCTGAAATCCTTTATTGTGACTAATCACTATAAAAAAGTCTCTGACATGAAATTAATAATAGAATAAAAATAGTTCAATTTTTGCCAAGATTAAAAAGATGTGACCTCTCACATGAAAACGTACACTAACGGCTGTTCGTTTGCATGGCAAAACGCACGGCTAGTGAACGAATGACAAACGGATGGCAAACCGGTTGACACTGTTATGATGAACGGCTGAACGGCTGTGGAAAAAAGTTTGAACGGCTCAAGTGAATGGCTGAACGGCTGTAGAAAAATTTTGAACGGCTCAAGTGAACGGCTAAACGATCAAACAATCATTTTTCATCCAACATCGTGTTTGTGAAACATAAGCGTCGTTGCGTAGCTAAAACGGACAAACAATGTTTGACCAAACGCCGGTTTCGACATTATGTAGTTCATTTAGTTGCTTTTTACCGGCTTTGCACTCTTTGTTGGTTGGGGTGGCTAAGGAGGGGGAAGGAACAGAATAGGGAGGAGGGAGAAATGGCCCAAACAAAGTTGGGAGGAGGGAGAAATAGGGAGAAAAAGTAGGGAGGAGGGAGAAAAAGAAAAGTTGGGAGTAGGGAGAATTGAACTGGATGGACCTGGATGAGGAAATAAATCGAATATTCAATTTAAAAAACAAAATATATGTATAAAAATGCCGTGGTCATGTCGATCCCCTTGGTCGGACTTGACCGAGAAAGCATGGAATCACACGTGATACATGGTTACTAAGCTTCTTTGTTGGTTCTCGCAAGATTAACCTTTGAGACGTCCTTTGACATCTTTGGGGATCTGCGGCTTACAAGGTACGTGTGAAAGGCCTTTGAAGGTTTTTGATCTGGCGCCTAGAAATGTCAGATTTATTTTAGTTGTTTTAAAGATTCTAGACGAATTCGAACGCCACGGTAATCATATATACGCCATTCACTGAGCATTATCCTCCGCCGATGGAACTTATGAATATTCAATTGCGGAAAACAATGTGCTTTATATGTTGGATTTGGTAGGGTTAATTTCAACCAATTAAGTTCAGCTAGTTTCAACCTCATTACTGAAATACTCAAATAGTTTGCCTTTCGCAGTTTGGCTGCAAATGTTGATTGAAGACGCTTCAGTCGCGGTTTTGGAATTCATCTTGACGGTCTTGACAAATTGACGGTAGCGCTGCGGGTAGTCATTACCGTCACAAATTACAGTGTTTGTATGGGAACCGATGACAAATAACAATTTTTTGAATTGAACTTTAAACAATTTATGAATCGCAAAGTTAACATACGAGGCAAAAGGCATCTAAAAGATTGTCTTCTCCAAATTTGAACAATATAGTTGTGCTGTAAATTAAAGCGTGCAGTTTATTTTTAACTTTCCATACATTTGTTCATATTTATATTTTTTCCGCAAGTTTATGGTCCGGTTGGGTGGGTTGATGTGGTTTGCATAAAATATATTTTGCGCGGCTAAACACTTTGGTGAGTACCTGGTGAATACATTCTTTTGACTCTTCTGCCAAGACATCTTAACTTTGCGAATCACAAGTGTGCAAAATTCTTTTTTTTTTTTCAATTATTTACGGTCGGATTCCTACACAAACACTGTATTTTTGTATCTATGAAATGCGCTAAAATGGTTTCCAAAAGCGTGACGAGTTCTTTTGTCTTCAGTATAAATTAAAAGTCGTTTTAAGACTTGACGGATTTACCCATGGCAAAATATTATAATCTAATCCCAAACACAATTATTACAGACCGGTAGTACATTGTAGGCGCGGACAAATAAATAGCGCGGCTTCAAAGTCGTAGTAGTGGTAGTTAATTTTTATAGTGATTCCTGTTTATTAAAATAGATTTTTTTAATATGTCTTAATACAAAACGTCACAGCTTGAGGTAAATTTCTGCTTATGGCTCGTTTTAATGATAGAGCCAATACGGTGAATACGTTGGCCTGATCTGATTCCAAGTCAATTAACTCCTTCAATGAAGGCTAAGTAATGTAATATCGCTTTTTTATCAAACTGATTTCTGTTCCATAGCTGCATAGTTGCCAATGTAAAGGTTCAAAATTAATAAGAACAGAACAGCGTTGCTTTATAGTACCGAGGTTGTCTGCACTCTAGACAAGTCAGTGTTGATTAACATAAATTTATCAATTTATAATTATGTAGTACTTGAGCCCTGGTCATGAGATGCTACTAAAGATCTACTAAGTGCAAGCTGCGCGATAAGGATCTATAAGCTGGCTTTTAGTCATCTTTACTAGCAACCGAAGAAAGGTGTTAAAACAACTTCTGACAGGGAAAACAATTTTTAACGACTTTTAGGATTTAAAAATACGATTATCCGTACCATGGATTTAGATGTCTTAGATGGAAAAGAAGAACTGTTGTTTCTGCTCTCCAAAAGGCTTGTAACTCAGGCTTACGTTCTGGTGTTTAGAAGTAGTGATCGCCTGAAGCCTGCACAAACCCTTGCCATGGACCTTCGGTTCAGCAAAGAGGATATTCAAAAGCAACTCTTCATAACACGTTTGCAGTCTCAAGAAGGATTAAACGAAAAATCAAGTGAATTGGGACTTGGTTCCATTAATATCGTCATTTGTTACAGCCAAAAATCACCAACCGGAACACTTGTAAATTTTGTGGAGTCAATTACAGCCAGTCAATGGGAGATCGCTCTTCAAAAAATTCTAGAAGCAGGACAATCCCCGGAGGTGTACTTAATAATAAAAGTGATGGAAATATGCAATGCCCATCCACTTTTACGCCATAAAACCGCGAATTTTATACTCACCCAGAATCATATTATGAAATACCACAAGATTTCATTAAGTTCGAGGATATGCCGTCCATCCCAAAGCCAACTAAAGAATCATGTAACCCTCCCTGCACAAGATATAGTGAAGTTGAACGACTACAAGAAAAAGTGGCTTGAAGCTGTGCGTGTGTCAACCGTTCGTAGCGATACGACCAAGCATAAATTTTCAACATTGCCCATCGGACTGTACGAATCAGAGCCACCTCAGAATGTGGATTTTAACTTCTTGGCTTTCTTTCGCAGAAGAGAGGACAGCAACCTGCAAGCTACAAGGGAGAAAGTAATTTTCTACAAGGGATCTGTGTTTGTTAGAACTGAGGCTAAGGAAGAGGATATGCTGGTTGTCGCAAACGAAGACATTCATGCCGGCACGTCTAGCGTATCCGCGGAAGGCTTTACGCAAGACAAAGAAGACTGCTTGCAGTTCAACTGGCAAGGAACCGAGACTGTGGACCTGAATTCGTACACTACAACGTCATTACCCGCATGTTCAATGTCAGCAAGGGCATCGATTTTTGATGGTATTAGGCTGAATGAGCGACAGTATGAGGAGCTGATATCCACCAGGCTTAACAGAGACGTAAGCGGTGATGCTGACGTCTTGGATGATGAACGTGATAGTGATGACGATGCCACAGAACAAATTGGTCGCTGCAATTTACCTGGACGGTCGCGTTCTAACAGAATTATCACAGCACCAGCTAGATTTTATGATTACTTTTAATGGGAATTGTTTGATTTTGGTCGCTTGAATAGACTGAATACCGCACAGTAGTCTGGCGCTCGACCAACTGAGCTAACCGGTCAGCGGTAAGGTCAAGCATCTACCTGGATCTACCTGGCTAGAGTGATTTTTAGAACACCTCAATTATGTCTTGTTGGATTCCCTCAATGTTTCAAGTCTCTGATCTGGAACTTGACTCAGACTATCGTAACAGAGTCGTGAGTAACAAGCCTGTTAAAGAATACTCAATGATGAAACCAAGTTATCAAACATTTGCAAAACTAAGAAATTTCTCAGCCCATTGGACCTAAAATGTAAGTACCGTAACATTCATACTTCAATAAGTATAATTCGTTCATTTTTCGCCCTAACGTCTATTACTTGTCCAGGTATATATACTTGAAGGCGCTGTGAGGTAAACGTTTAGGGAGGAGGGAGAAATTGGCTCAGAAAGTAGGGAGAAGGGAGTTTTACCCCCCCCCCCCCCTGTTCCTCCCCCCTCGCTAAGCTATTGATCAATTTTGTTCGCAACGCGAAAATGTAATCATCAAAATCAAACATGGCAAACCATTTCAATGCAAAGTCAAGAGAGGCGACTAAAACGATCATTTAGCCAGGGCTTTAACGGAGAACAGCTACATAAAATAATTATTTTTCGAATGGATCACTGAGAACAGTTGAATGGGCAAAGACAATAATAATTATTTTGAATCGACAATCGGACTGCTTTTACACGAAGCTACAATAAACATTGAGTCGATGTTTTAAAACTCAGAACGTTTTAAAGCTCGAAAATGAAACATCACTACACATATTTCTCGTTAATGTCTACCAGTAACAAAGGTACAGGGAACTACCTTTATTTTAGGACGACAAAACCATCTCTTTGTGTTAATAAGAACGGCGAGCGGTGTTTATACTTACCGCATAACATTTGCACTAAGCTAATTTGCATACGCAACGCAGTGTTTGATATTTGCAAACTGTAACGCAGCGCTCAGTTTGAATCAGATATACAAAGGTCTTATCAAACCACACTTTGATCTCTTCAATATGTTTGCGCCGAGAATTTCGAATTATGATCTTCGTGACGCCAATAGACTGCGAGCAGTAGCAGTCCCTTTCTGCATCCTTTTTAGCTCATTCATGCGCGCGCAGCGCAAGCAATGAACCGGAAGTTGTCCGTAGACGGAAATTTGTGGACAGAAATTTGTCGACGGAAATTGTGGCCATGGACCGTCGACGGAAGTGAAAGTGTCCTCACCACCCCTCCCTGCTTCGGCTTAACAAAAGTGCCAACAAAAACTTCGATGCCGCTCATGCCGCTGCAATAAGCTGAATAAGTAAGTGCAAAGATCAACAATAAAGAATGTTTGCATGTCGTTATAAATAAATTTAAACCACAAGTCAGAATTTCGCAACCTCTGGAAATCGCAATATGGTTGAGAAGCCGAGATGTTTGCGCCTAGGGGACTCTAAATGGGATTTTTTGCACACGCTAACCACGTGCAACGTGTTAGATCTTCGAGGAAGCCATATTGTTGAAGGAACTTGTTTGTGTTCGTACTGGTGAGTATACGGTTTATACCTAAATCATTCCTTTATTATTGTGGTTACCTTTTGGAGCTCTTCAACATACAACCCACACATCAATAATAGCGGCCAAGATAGTCTCACTAAAAATATTTTGGGCTCCAGTTCCGATCCAGACTTGAGGCTCGCTCGTACAGAACTGCTTCACAATATCCTGAAAACAACTGCTGTACTATTTGCAATAAAACCACGAAGCAATCTCACATTAAAAGTTGCTTGAGATGGCTACCAGCCACATTAGATCAATCACAGGTAATGTTATCAAGTTTATCAAGACGAAGCTGTCCTTCTTGGCCAGTAAGTTTCGCTTGCTCTTCTCCAAACCACAGGCATCAACAATAAACGTGGATGAATCAACCTTAAATGAATCACAAGATGAACGCCGCATCGAGGGAATGACAACTTTCTGTTCATCGAACATCAGTGAAGTGTCTGTTCAGGTAAAATGTGAAAATAAGATGTACAGATCTCGCATTGATATTTATACTAATTTGTGTAAACATGACGTAAGGAGAAGAAGGAGCAGAGCGGTGTCAAGAATTCCCACAGCCCAAATAAATCGTGTTTTGCAAAAGAGCAAAAAAGTTATTGTTAAAGTGCAAAAACATATCCGAAAAGTTGTTCCACGTTCATCAAAGCTTCATTCATACTTAAGCAGTAAAAGCAGTGCATTATATCACAGGTTGAATAATGAATGTTTATTAAAATATCAAAAAGTGAAGATTTTCAAAAAAGCCACGCTGTAATGTTGTGTTTATTAAAGTTGTTTATTATAAAGATTGACTCTTGTTTCTTTACAAGCAACTATCGTAAAATTTGAGGTGCAGTGGCTTCATGGTTAGTGCCCTTGTCTCCAGATCAAGCAGTCTGGTTCGAGCCCTGGCCTAGCACATTGTGGCTTGTATTCTTGGCCAAAACACAGTGCCTTTCTCCACCCAGGTGTAGAAATGGGCACCAGCCAACTTAATGCTGGGAGTAACGCTGCAACGGACTAGCATCCCATCCACGAGGGAGTAGAAATACTATACCAATTTTTCTAGGATGCAAAGAATATCATGCAAATACCATCACATGAATGAGCTGGCTCCAAGAGCCCTTTGATCTCTTTATATTGCCTTCAGAATTTCCCGTAGACTTGCCACAAATCGACCTCTCGAGTCTCACAACACAAAAGCGAAGAGGAGCAAGCTGTCCAGGCCGTCCGTTGGACAGACAACGGATAATTTCGATTGGCTAATCAGACAATGCACGCTGTCAGGAGAAGTCGTTTACAACCTGTTGACAGACGAAACAAAACCGAGCAGACAGTAATGTGGGATTTCGGTTCTGTAGAAGAATGTTTGATGCAAAGGATGCAAGTGCAATAATTATGCGGTGAAATTCGACCTCGCAATAGCGATTGACATGCTTTTATCGGATATCCTCTTTGTTTGACGAGACTTTGGTAATGTGCGGCTGGATTCGTAGCCATTTGAAAGGTTGTATAGTCTATTATTTGCTTTTGAACGGGGAAACGGGACTGATGTTTATATGCGTGAGTGCCTTTTCTGAACTGATGAACAGCGGGTGAAAATTGCACAATGACAACCGCACAATTCGAAATTATTTTCAGCAGCAATAATTTGCAGACTCATTTTGTCTGATATTTCCATTAAGCCACCGAATGTTGTGTTTAGCAAACATGATGTTAGACGATCGTGAATGCATGTTCGCTAGCATTCTAAAAGATTGTTTCCGTCATTTTTCTGAAATCACGAAGGGAAAAAACAAACAGTTATTGTGAAAATTCGAAGAGTATATTGAGTAATAAAGAACTTTAAGAATAGCCTCCTTGTAAAGGATTTTAGCGATTGTATATTCTTGGTAGACTTGGGAAGTCGAGTGCAATAATTGTGCGAAATTCTTGTGCGTGAAATTTGACCTTGCAATAGCGATTGACATGCTTTTATCGGATGACATCTTCATTTTGACGAGACTTTGGTATTATGCGGCTGGATTCGTAGCCATTCGAAAGGTTGTATAATCTTTTATTTGCTTTGAACGGGTAACCAGACTAATGTGTACAACTGAGTGTCTTTTCTGAACTGATGAACAGCGGGTTAAAATTGCACAATGACAACCACATAAAGTCAAAGTCGGCCGACTTTGTCTCAAGTTTGTGTTTAGTAAACATACACGTTTGTTAGCGTTCTGAAAGATTGCATCGCTTCATTTTTCTGAAGTCACGAAGGAAAAAACAAACAGTAAGCACGAAAATTCGAAGAGTATAATTATTTTAACGGGTAACCGGACTTGTTTATGCGACTGTCTTTTCTGAACTGATGAACAGCGGGTGAGAATTTTTCTGAATGGATAACCCTAGCCGTGCAAACGGTCAAACTATAAATAATTATTACTTTCTGAACGGTTTAATAACAGACTGAAGCTTTACTATATTTATTTATTTTTTGGAACGGATAACACAACCGTGCGCACGGCTGCAAATTTTTTTTGAACAGATAAGACAAGCCATGCGAACGGCTGCAATGTTTTTTGACCGGATAACACAAGCCGTGCAAACGTGTACAAATTTTATTGAACGGCTGGCATGGTGAACGGCAAGTGCACGGCAAACGCCGTTGGAACGGATAGCCGTTAGTGTAAGTTTTCGCAGAGAGGTCACAGATACCTTGTACTGTCTTCATGACATTGCATTTGCCTGCCTTAATAAAATCCAGTTATTCCTTGCTTAGCAGTCATGGACTTATAAATGTGAAGGAAAAGTAGATTGTATTGAATTTATGGATGAGTAATTTTGGTTTCTAGTCTGTGCTTCTGTATCATTTTTTATTAATGACCAAGTAGAGTCAAGTTGCAGTTTCGGTGCTCTTTGAAAATATGCTGGTTCATGCATTTTGTTTCTTTTTCTGTTCACAGAAATCGAAAATCTAGATGTGCTGGAAAATATACAGATCAGTACGGAAATTAGTAACAGTGAAACAATTTCCTGCTCCCTGAAAACAAATGCAACAAAATATATCAAATGGTATGACAGCGTAGGACGTCCAATATCAAATACAAGCAAGATTCAGGTTTCTGGTAGCACATTAACCATAAGTAATATCGATCTGTCTGATGGAGGGGGCTACCAGTGTAGAGGATTGTCTTACATGCGCCCTTACACCATTTATGTGAATGGTAGGTTTAGGAATTTTCTTTTTCTTGTTAAGAGCCTGCATGACTGTAATTTGTTAGTTATTATTCCCATCACTGGTGTTATGTCATGGGTATTTAAGTGTCTTGTAACCAAATTAAGGTTAAATTATTTACAACACGTACAAATGCTCGACATGAAGCGAAACTAAAGAGACTGATAACGTTTGGGTTCAAACAAACAAAATTTATTGGTAGAAAAATTCACCCCCTGGGAGAGAATCAATCTGCATATTCACCCTCACCAATCAAAATAATTTTTGTTTGAAAAACATTGGTGCTTTACTTCTATGGTCACCTTTTAGACAACTGAGCACTAATGCTTTGATAAAACTAAGAATATTCAATAACATCTGCTCAGCAATAATTAAAAATTATGAGTAACTTTGGAGCACTATGTTATGGCCCGGGCTGCAACTTTGCAACTGGGGAGAGGGGGGGGGGGGGGGGGGGTTGGGGTTGGAGGGGACTCACTTCGAGCGTGTTAGTGTGAGTGTCAACTAGTGGGATCTGGGGGCATGCTTCTCCAGAAAATTTTCAATTAAAGTCCTTTATAGTGACTGGAAATGCGTTTAAAACTAACATGGTGTGGTGAAACTTATATACTTTCAGCAACAAAAAGGCGGTGTTTTAAACAAGAATAATCAGTTATCGATAAAACATAAAATAGAAACAGAAACTTTTTCACCTGAGATTGATGAAGGATGAACGACTTAGTCGAAATATGTTGATTTTCTGTTGAAAAGTAGGAGGGCTAAAGCCCTCTCAGCCCCTCCCCCTTCGCGGTCCTTGTATGTCTTAATCTCAAGCACTTCAAAAATTCAAGCACTATTTGAGTACTTTTTTGCAATTTTTGAGCACTTTTTGGCGAATTTGACAGCGCAATTGGGACTTGCCTAGCTCCCTGTGACACTGCCTGAGAGTATCCCATAGTGATGAGCCATAATTTTAAGGGAGGCATGTGTTAATACTGTGGAGTTAACTGAGCCTCTTGATGACATTCAGGATCATCTGTTCCATCATCACAATCATCATCGCCATGGCCAACCAAACATGCTAATTCTAAATGAAATGGAATACAGGGGAGGAGTGTTGAAATTCATTAGCGCGCTGTATTGCGAAAATGTTAAGGGCTTGAGACCACTCGATAAAATCTTCGAATTGTGTCTCACTAGGCGTTAGTAATTAATTAATTAATCCGCTGTCAGAGGTTAAATTTGTGCACGCCTTTTGGCCTGTAGAAACGATTGCAAAAGGCAGTGCTGTTCTGCCGAATCTGAACACAACTGAGATCAAATGATGTCAAAAGCAACATTAATTATTTTGCATGAACATTTTTAGTCAAAATTTGTTTCACAGCAGTTATCAATATGGGGTGTGTGGGCAGTGGTTGACTGGCAATTACAATTTATTAAAAGTTCTAAAATATAAATGACATTAAACAAACAATCTGTTGTAACACAGCTCTTAAAGATGAACACTACAAAACGTTTCTTTGACTTTTAACTGAAACCATGTTATCTAATTACCTTTAACAGCGGAGTTTACAAAGGCACCAGGAAAACAAACCCTTGTAAGTGGGAAGCCTGGCATCATAGACTGTAGTGCCCAGGGAGCACCTGATCCACAGTTGGAGAAATGGAGCAGAGAAGATGGAAAACTGCTTGACAATGGAAGATTCACAAGGCTCTCCAACTGGAGCTTGTATATTGATCCAGTTCGCCCAGAGGATGGAGGAAGATACAGATGTTACATCAAACAGAGTAAAGGAGATAGTTCAACCACAAGCAAAGATAAGGCCATTGATGTTTCCGTTATAGGTGAGTAAAGTAAAAACAACGGAAGAGGTAGCAAGTTGCTCAAGAGGTTACAACAGCGCTACAAATCTACTTTGGCAGTGATTTGAAATTTAGCACTACTATTAAGGTGGCCCGTGGGTATTTATGGGGTTGTGTGGTCCCTTAACTTTTTAAACTACGTTTTTGAAAAGGAAAACGTGGACTGGTTTCTTAGAAATTTTAGCCTCCGAAAGAAAAATCCTTGAATATTAAATGTAATAATTTAGATTTTATAGCGATCGGAATCAAATTCTTTTTGTAGTAAAAGGTTTTCTAAGACCTTCTTTTTCAAGAAAATGCAATTATTTCTTATTTGGCATGGTGAACTTTTTTACAAACACACCAAAGAGGCTAGAAAACAGGGAAGGTTTACTCACAGCGAGTTACATGAGAATCCAATCCGTAGATTTTTGATTTTGTTAATTTTGCCCTCAAAACTGCTCTCCTCTCACGTTTGACTCCATTGTTGTCTAAATGTGGGAGATATACTTACGCAGAACCCATCATTTTTAAGGGTGACATCATTTACATCACTTTGCAAGGACCTTTGTAATATCCTAGTCTATGCACTATTCGAAAAGAATGCAAAACAAATCCAGGAAACTAATGATTTGTTGGCTTTTCTCCAACAAGCAGTCGAAAAACCACACATCTTTATCAATTGCTAACATTTGATGTACAGTACCGCTCAAATGTAAGTTACCACCGTCTCGCGAGAAACGAGACTCGTATCGCAAGAAACGAGACTCGTATCACGAGAAACGAGACTCGTCTCCCAGGAAACGAGAACTGTCTCACGAGAAATTTCTCGTTTCTCGTGAGTGCACTGCAAGTACCGCTTCTGTTGCTTGCAGGAACGATTGTCGTGTGTGGAGAAAATCGTTGAGCAGACATGTGTCGTATCGTTAATTTTTTCCTTGAGATAAGCATCGGAGATGTGCGACTGGAGTTCGATATTTTTTAGCGCTCAGTGGGCAATTTTTGTTTTACATGTATTGATCGACTTGATCGGCATTTGTTTTCTGTGCGTCTGAGTTAAAGATGAAACTTCGCGCTGGATATCAACATGTACATCGGCGCCGCCACGCTCATGTATACATGTAGATTGAAGCCTCGATTAATTTAATAATTATTTGGATCACGTAGTCACATGTGAAGCCACGCTTCGAACACGTAATCTACGTTAACTGTTTATTCACAAAGTGAAGCCGCAAGGCTTTTGAGCATGAAGCCTCGATTGCCTTTCTATTTGATTTACCTATTCACATGAGAAGCCACGCTTCGAACACGTAATCTAAGTTAACTGTTTATTCACAAAGTGAAGCCACAACGCTTTTGAACATGAAGCCTCGATTGACTTTGTATTTGGTCCTAAACCTGCCAACTAAAACTACTCTTGAAACGGGTTTTATTCTCTGTTCAATTTGTTGTTTTCTCTTTTGCAAATCTAACCTTCGCACAAGGGAGCTGGGAGGTAAACTGGCTATCGTAAAGTTTACAATATTTTTAAGAAGACACTAAATGCATGTTGGTCATGATTTTTATGGATGTGGTGGCTCCTAAAAGAGCCATTTTAGCATTGCTCTGTAAAGAGCTGGTTTTGAGATCAGTGTCCAGACGCACGGCCCTCTTGCTCAATCACGATCGGCACAACCTTCTGCAAGTGGTTTATGTACGTCGTGCACTTTTCAGCCGTCATCCTTGTCTACCAAAATTGTGTTATCCCGCCGATCAGCTCATCTTTGGTGGAGGGTTTTACAATGGTGCGAAGAAAATGCTTTAGTTCGTGCCAAAGTAACTTAATGAACTCAGAAGTATGTTTTTAAGTTTTATCCTTGCGCCCCGGCACAGGAGGAGTCAACGTGGAGGAAATGTGTGGTGGCTATTGATGAGTTTTTACGGAGGAAAAACTGGGTTGGGGGGCGGGAGCGACACGATTAACTAAGGTTTACTTTTAGGAATTATATAATAGGTTACCTTTGAGTGCGTTGAAATCAGTACTACCTGCAAGTAGCCGTCATTGCCATGGTCAGAACGTTTGTGATCCATACCTATAGTCTTATTACATGACAATTTACATGTACTTACAATTTGCCTCAAGAAACCCGAGAACTTTGCGTGTAACTTTGGTAAGACGGGATTTTGAGCGCGCTCAATGGTTTTTAATACCCATTTTTATTAATGTTGCTTTAGAGGATAAGACTTTTTAGTCTTTTTTAAGACTTTGTTTATATGATCAGATATATAATTAAGTACAACAAGGATTCTCAAAAACTAGCTAAATGAAGTTCATGTATTTATGCAAATGCAGTAATAAAATGCTGTAGTGTGAAAAACAATGCATGTCAATTCTTTATTGTCATATCTCCAAAAACGTTTCAACAGTGCATTGTAAGAACTTCGAAAAAGTTCTCTTTCCGCAAATTTGGACTATTTCAGCAAATGAATCATCCGCATATGTACAACAAAACCAGGAATATTGGTATAGTTTTCAAAGCTCACCAGCATGCCGTGAAATTTCAAAGATCTTTTGTGTCCTCGGCGCGTGCCGAAAGGAAACTTTACCCTGTCAAAAATTGAATGAATGTAAACGGTGCATTGCAAGAACTTCGATAAAACTCTCTTTCTCTAAATATAGACCATTTTAGTGTTTGAATCATCCAATTCTGCCAAATAGAACCAGAGATGTCGAATACTTTACGAAGCTTGCCGGCATGCCGTGAAATTTCAAAGAGTTTGCGAGCTGAGAGCAAACTTTTCCCTGTCAAAAATTAGATGAATTTTAATGGCGCATCCTAAGAACTTCGATGGAACACTTTTTCTGTAAATTTGGACTATTTCAGCGTTTGAATCATCCAATTGTGCCAAATAGAACCAGAGATATCGAAATAATTTTCAAGCACGCCAACAATTGCCAAAGTGTCTTTTTTTATCGTCTCGTCGGTCGGTTCCATCACTTTGGTAGCGACCTTTACGTGGGAACCGGCTTCTTACGAGTAATATTATATTCCATACTGAACACTTCAGTGATTCTCGAGAGAAACGAGAACCTTCTCGCGAGAAACGAGACTCGCCTCGCAGGAAACGAGAACTGTCTCGCGAGAAACAAGACTCGTCTCGCGAGAAACGAGACGAGAGGTGGTAACTTACATTTGAGCGGTACTGTAAGTCTTTGATCTGTTAGGCTCTTATACGTAAGGTGTAAATGACGTCAGCCTTACAAATGGTAGGTTTTGGGTAAGTATAATTATCTCCCACATTATTTTAGACGACAATTAAGTCAGACGTGAGAGAAGAGCCGCTATGAGGGCAAAATTAACAAGTTGATGATTTGGCAAATCTACGGTTTGGATTCTGATGTAACTCGCTGTGAGTAAACCTTTGCTGTTTTTTAGCCTCTTCGATGTGTTTGTGAAAAAAATTCACTGTGTCAGTTAAGAAATCGTTGCATTTTCTTGAAAAAGAGAGTCTTAGAAACCATAAAATCTAAATTATTATATTATTCAAGGATTCTTATTTCAGAGGCTGAAATTTATAAGAAATCGGTCCATGTTTTCCCTTTCAAAAACGCAATTTAAAAAAGGACCACACAACTCCATAAATATCCGCGGGCCACCCTTAAGCAGCTGTTGTCTATTAGAGGTAAATTTCTTGAATATTATTTCATAAAACCTATGAGAGAGAAAGACCCAAAAGTATGACTTTTTCTCATTTGTCGCTAAATTTGACATTGAGAAAGGGTTAACCACTTATTTTAGCAACTGTAATTCTCAGAAGGCTTGACTTCCCGTTGAAACAATAGTAAGTGCTTGTAACGTCAGCCGGGAAACACAACCATTGTGCAATTGAGAAATCTCACTATAATTATTTATGGTAGCTTATGCTACTAGTGTTAGTTCACAGGAGATTAGTTCCGACGAAAACAGCGAAAATGAATGCAATTTACAAGTACGATTGTGATATCACTGTGATATTGTTAGAACGTCGGAAACCGCTTTGCATGTTGGGCCTCGTCTCTATCGTCTTGAACCACGTAGAGTTCATCATCTGGCGCTCGAAAGTAACAAGAAACAGACTGAGTTTATTGATCATATATTGGCAATTGTTTCAATGTTTGTAGAAACAACAGAAATTTACGGAGAAATATGAGAAGGCAAAACTTCTAGAATAAATAGCGTGAGCTGCTTACAAAGCGGAACAATTTGTTCAATCTCATATTGAAAACGCAACGTGTTTAGATACTAGTTTCAGCAAAATTGGATGCGTAGATTTAAGTTTCGCACTTCCCAGCAAAAAAGTACGAACAATATATAATTTACCTTCGTCTTCCATACAAATATCTATAAAAACGACCAACGCGCTCCAAAATGCCATTTTTTGTTACTTCCTGGCAACAACACAATTGGGAAATTCGCATTTGTTCAGTCCGAGGCTACAAGAACACATTTGTCTCTTAAACATTTCAGTGTTTTCGTCCTCTGAAAATGCATCCTAGTCATCTCATCTCATCATAACAAAGGTAAAATGTCGGCGCGTAATACAAACACACGGTAGCGTGACGACTTTAATCATTCAAGGATGCCTGTGTGTTAAAATACTGTCTTTGCTTCACGACATCTTTGTTTATTTTTCGCCGCCATCCTGCTCTAATAATTTGGTGTAGGACTAAGAAAAATAAGAGAAATATGAGAAGGAAAAACCTCTACAATAAATAGCACGAGCTGCTACAAATCTGAACATTTTGTTCGATCTCATATTGAAAGTGCAACGTGTTTAGATACTACTTTCGGCAAAATTGAATTCGTTGATTTAAGTTTCACATTTCCCAGCAAAAAAGTACAAACAATATAATTCACCTTCGCCTTCCATACAAATGTCTATAAAATCGACCATCGCGCTACAAAATGCCACATTTTGTAGTTCCTGACGAGGATGCCCACGTGTTAAAATAGTATCTTCACTTCACGAACCCTTTGTTCCTTTTTCGTCACCATCTTGCTCTAATAATTTGGTGTAGGACAAAGCACTAGTTTATTCTTTTAGTACAGGACAAATGATTGGTCCTATGGACAAAATAAGTGATAATATAAGAAAATCCATTATTGACAAAATAAACATACAGTCATGTACATGGTGAAGAAAGGAGTGTAAATGATATATACAATAAATCACATATGAACTGTGGAAATGAAATCAAATGAAGAATGATCCTTGTCGTTGTGAATGAAATTTCCGATCCAAAGGAAATAGCTAATCTTTTTTGTAAATATTTGACTAACATTGGCCCTAATTTAGCTAGCAAAATTCCTGCATCAGAAAAGTCGCATAGTTCTTTTTTACCCCCCAGACTAGTCAATTCAATATTTCTTGAAGTTGAAAATGAGGAAGAAATTATTGAAATATGTCGCACTTGTCGTTCAGGTAATGCTGTAGGTCATGACAATATTTCTATGAACTTAATTAAAGATACTATTGATATAATAATCTCCCCTATTACTAGCTTGATTAACTTATCCATCACCTCTGGTATTGTGCCAAATCAATTAAAAATTGCTCGAGTTATTCCTTTATTTAAATCTGGTGAACAGGATATATTTACAAATTACAGACCCGTGTCTGTTTTACCTGCATTCTCTAAAATTCTAGAGAGAGTCATGTACAATCGTCTTTTAAGGTTTCTTAATGTCTATAAAATTCTCTCTGATTATCAGTATGGTTTTCGCAAACATCGCTCCACTGCTTATGCTCTAGCTTGTTTGTATGACAAAATCTCTTCCGCTATTGAAAATAAGGAATATACAGTTGGTATTTTTATAGACTTGTCTAAAGCCTTTGACACCGTTGATCATCAAGTTTTAATTTCAAAACTAGAGCATTATGGTGTTCGAGGCACTGCACTTAGATGGTTTGAAAGCTATCTAAGCGATAGACAACAATATGTAGAATTTAATGTTATTTGTTCGGATTCTTGCCAAATAAAGTGTGGGGTGCCTCAGGGCTCTATACTAGGCCCCCTCCTCTTTCTGCTCTATATAAATGATCTGTGTAATGTGTCAAAGGTGGTGGACTTTATTCTTTTTGCTGATGACACTAACATATTTTTTTCTCACAAAGATTTTAATTTACTTTCCGTAACCATAAATTCTGAAATGTGTAAATTAACACAGTGGTGTCGAGCTAATAAGCTGTAAATTAACTTTAAAAAATCGAATTTTATGGTTTTTAGACCACGCCAAAGGAGGCAAACAATTGATCTATCTATTCAAATTGACAACAATAAGATTGATTGTGTGAAAGAAACAGTATTTTTAGGTGTTATCCTTGATGAGCATTTGTCATGGAAGCCTCACATTCTTAGTGTCTCTAGAAAAATATCAAAATCTATAGGCATTATTCATAAGTCAAGTTTTTGCCTTCCCAACACTTCCTTACACTGTTTGTACTATAGTCTAGTTTACCCTTACTTAATATATTGTGTTTCAGTTTGGGGATCGACATATCAGAGTAATTTAAATCGCGTTATTCTTCTGCAAAAGAAGATAATAAGAATAATATCTAAAGTTCCTTTCGATTCCCACACTGATGTTCTTTTCAAAGAAAAGGAGATTTTGAAATTCTCTGACATTTATTTATACCAGATAGGTAAATTCATGTATCTATTCAAAAGAGGTTTACTTCCTAATTATTTTCGTGCTATGTTTACTCTCGCAAGCCAGTTACATTCGCATTATACTAGAAATTGCAACCTTTTTTACATACCTCCCTGCCGAACTAATATTCGAAACTTTTCAATTCAGTTTCAAGGACCTAAGTTTTTCAACTCGTTAAGTCATGACATTCAAAACAGTGAAAGCATCCGTTTGTTTGGGAAAAGACTTAAAAAATTCCTTCTTTCTTAGGCAAATATACTCATTGTTGAGCTACTTACTTCTTCTTTTTCTTTTTTTTCTTTTCTTTTTAAAATAATACATTTCATATTTCATGCTGTCCCCGCAATTCGTATGATGTATCCTATATTGTCAGGAAGCCTATAGTTCATAAGCCCCCGGCTTCTATATAGGCTTTCTTGTCATTACCACCTTAAACATTTGTAGTCTATTGTCTTAAGTTTAAGTTATTATAAATTTCTTGTGTTTCGTATTTTTAAATTTTGTATTTTTATGTGGTTAATGGCAAATAAATGGAAATGGAATGGAATAAATGGAAATGGAATGCAATTTATGCATTATTGCGTAAAGAAGCCTGAAAAAAATTCATGACTTCAAAGTGATTTTAACCGGTGACCTTGCGATACCGGTGTGATGCTCCAACCAACTGAGCTATGAAGCCACTGACATTGGGAGCAGGTCAATTGTGCATTCATATGTTCCTGTGAAAGATATGAGAGTAAATGATATGTGAAATAAGTCATAAATGAACTGTGAAATGAAATCATTTATGATTTATTTTCATATATCATTTACACTCAGTTTCTTGTGCCTTTTCGCTTTTGATAGTCTGCAAAATCGGGTTGTTTTACTTGAACAAATTAATTTATTCCAGCAGCCTTACATTCAAATCATTGGCAAACTTAGACATAGAGTGCCCAGTAATTCTACGAGTTGCTACAATACTGTAATTGCAAAGAAATAGCGTACCAAACCTGGTTCGGGCTTTATTTTAACTATAACTGCTAAAGTATTGTGCATAACTGCAATAATCATTCCTATATTCACTCTTTAATCCGCAGTTCAAATATAGGATTTTCGTCATGTATATTCAACATTCATGGGTATGTTACGAACCAACGCAATGGTCAGCACCCAGTTGGCTTGTTACCTCAGTTGCTAGAGCACTGCACCGGTATTAAATCCCGTACGAGCCTTTTTTTTTTTGCAGGCTTTATTTTTAGTATACTGCTTAACAGCAAATGTCAGAATATTTTGAGAATCTCAAATCACAGTTGAAGGGCTGGGGCCATAAACTGCCTAATATAGAATTTTCGGCCGTTTTTTTTATTTCGCTTGGATTTGTCCAGATTTTTGCACGTGAACTGCATTTTGATTCAAAAACATTGTCCCTTTTTTTTTCACCGATTTCTTTTTTGTTTTCGAGAAATAACGTATGCAAAAACAAAACACCTAAAACTCTACAGAGGCAGTTTATGCCCTCAGCCCTTCAATTGAATTTCCCAGATTGTTTCAGATTATTCAACAGAAAACTTCACCTTATTGGCTTGTCAGCTAGAAAGCCTTATGTAGATAACAGTTTTTTTGTAAATGTTATGTGATTCTCAGATGAGATAAAAATAATTTTTGTATGATTTTCTTCGCTTTAAATTACATTTTTTACTTTGTTTACATTTCACTTTCTGTTGCGCATGGGGTCCGGAGGCCTCCAGTCAAAATGTTAGTACACGCTAGCATTTAAATTTGCTGAATTGAAGTTTCAGTTCTTATGAATAAAATGACCGCTCTTTCATGTAGTATAACTGCTTTATCAATTTGTAAAACCAAGACGGATTTTGAGTGGCTAAGCTCATTCAAAACAACGTGCAAAGATGGGGTAAGCAATGAAGATTAGAAACTATACTTTTTATAAAGTTATTTTACTTTTTACACAGTCTTGAAGCTTTCAAAGTCTTCTAAATATTTGAGGAAGATGAAGTCAATAAAGGCTTTTGCACACCCATACTGCTCTTTGAAATTGTTTGAAATTTAGATTTAATTTAATCTTTTACCGAATTTTCGAAATTTTCCAAAGTTCTTTAAATGTAAAGTGCTTAGATATTTTTCCATATCACTTTTTGAAATAATTCCCCTAAAGGGTTGTTTGGGTGGACCATTAGGCAAAATTTGATTTTTCGAGATTTATTTGAGATTCTCGATATTTTCTGACATTGGCACTTAAGTAGTGGCCATAACTGGGATGAACATATCCATATCCATTCTTTAATCCAAGTTCAAATAATTAGATGATTTTCAAATATTCATTCTCGTATATATGTTGTAGTTCAATTTTATCATTGGTTCAATTTTTATTTTCTTTTGTATGGTAATGTATGATAATGAGCGCAAAACAAAGGAAAATAAAAAATTGAACGTAACATATACATCACTCACGGGTTTATTGCATACCGACAAAATGACCAGCTCCCAGTTGGCTTGTTGGCTTGTTAGCTCAGGTGGTAGAGCAGTGCACCAGTATCACAGAGGTCATGAGTTCGACTCCCGTACAAGTCTGAATTGTTTTAAAGTTTTAGAGTAGAGTAGAGATGTTTTTCAGGCTTTGTTTTCACTACTGTTTTAAATAATGGCCATAACTGCGATGAACATTCCCATAAAATAATTTATTCTTTAATCTGCAGTTCAAATAATACTTTCATATAATTATTCATTCTCATATTTTATATCTATTTTTCATGGATATATTATGAACCAACAAACTGACCAGCTCTCAGTTAGCTTGTTAACTGAGCTCAGCAAAGGTAGAGCACTGCATCAGTATCGCAGTTCGAATCCCGTACAAACCTAAATATATGATATATAATTTTCAAATACCTATGTATGATTTGAAATATACGAATTTCACGTATTTGATAGATTCATTCTCATGCATATAAACCTGTTAATGTGACAGTAAAACTTGCCACAAGTTTAAATTGAGTGTGATTCCATTTTCCAACTTCTAGCATGTACTTTTTCTTTGCTCCGTTTGGCTGTAACTAGAGTATCATCTCGTAGCTCATGATTCTTAGGCCTCCCATACCCATCTCTGATTCCCAGATGGGATATCCTTGTCCAAAGAACCTCAAGTTTTTGAGGCCTTCTTCTTAGAGCCTCCAATGCCACTCTCTGCTAATCACAAATGGTGTCCTAACATGTAGCTTATGATTCTTAGGCCATCGATATGCATCTGTGACTGGAACAGAACAGCCTGATTCTCAGATGGGGTACCTTTGTCCAAAGAGCCCCATATGTTTTTTCTCCAATATGAAGCCTCCTCTTTAGGCCTTCCAATGCCACTGTTTACTCTTTGCTAATCCTTGCCTCTATCATTGGCCTCAAAGGTTCTGTTATTGTTGCTACATGTATGTCAGATATGAACCGGCGAGATGCAAAAATTAATAATAAGTCAATTCCAGGAAGTTGGGTGTTTCACACTTTTGAGGTCTGCTTCAATCTGTGATGGCCTCCTGCTACGTAGCTGATTCTATTCCTGACAGCAACATCCCATTACCTCCACCCAGTTAGGCCCATGATGGCGAGGTGGTAAGAGCTCTGGACTGCAAGGTTGTAAGTTCAAACCATGCACCGGATGACAAAACAGGCTCCTAAACTAACTGGTAAGATCATGTTGGCTGTGTTCTCTGTGCTCAGATTATTGCATCATTAGGTGTGACATTGGGTCGTTGACCTTGTCACCTTTACAAGCAAAACTCGGATATCTGAAAGCGAAACCACACATTGTTCGCAAAAAGTGGCAAACGTGTTTCCCAGCCCTGTGGTCAGGTCTGTTTCATCTCAGGATTAAGTGGAGTCTTGACGATAGGCTAACCCCATATCCCTGCACAAAGCCTTATAGTTGGTTGTGGAACGAACAGTCCAGTGGATGGACGTAGCCCATAAAGCTCCCGCGTGAGTAGTGAGGACAATGTAGCAGTAGAATGTTGGCTTGTCAATGCTGAAATGGCAATTAAATCAGTTGAGGGGCAGACTGCGCTCCAATGTCTCTTGAGCACCCTCTTCGCGTGGATGTCATGTTCCTCCTTATCTTGCAGACAGTGTACCATTAAAGCACATTTTTATCTGGATAAAATGGTAGGGACAACTATATGAAACTTACACTGGTATTGCAAATTGGTCTAAAGCTGAAATAACGCAAAACAACAGTCCCTTGTGTCTGAGCGAGGTAAAGTTTATAATTGTTCCCTGGTCATCACTGGAACGACTTGCCTGTCCTGAAAAAGATTTTGAGAATCCTTAGGATTAATACCTGTGTGTTAAAGTGGTCAGATGGCCTCAACCACCACTGTATTCATTTCTTTATTCATTGTTACCACAAAAAGTGGGACGAAACTATTAGCATGGTAATACGTTGTCATATTCTACCTTTTGATGTTGTCCCAGCCGAAACTGAATGGCATCGGTGGGAAAACTGATGGCAGCTTCCAATTAATTCAGTTGACACTCTAATATTAATTATTGTTGCTACAGTACCGGGCAGATGTAAGTTGACAGTCACTCGAACCTCGAACTTCGCGACTCGAACCTCGATCCTCGATGCTCGAAAGCTTCGAGGATCAAGGCTCGAGTCGAGTGCATCGAGTTTCGAGTCGAGTGAATCGAGTATTAAGTCGAGTGCTTCGAGTTTCGAGACAAGAAAACAAAAAAACTTTTCACGCGATTAGTTTTTCACACGTTTTAACAGAGGAGAGTTTACTGCAATCTGTCTGTTATACAGTAAGCAACTTTCACTCGAGAGCATTACTGTGTTGTGACAAGTATCCGTTCGATTTGCAAGAAGGCAATGCACGCATGCAGGTTTCGGTCGACTCGCTCGACATCTGCCAATGCTAGACTGTCGTAAATGTTGACATTTACATTATACATTTTATAACCGATAACTTTGCATAAAACTATTAAGGAACGCTTCGCAAATAACAAAAATTCTTATTGTACCATGGGCGGCGACGATCGCAAAATTCAACTTTTCTCGTCCATCAGCTTCTGTTTTTCTTAGTAGAGTAGAATTAAGACATGGCGTCTCGTAAATAAAAACATGAAAGCGAACCTGATAGTGCTTTTAACATATGTTTACAGAACTGCATTTGCAAAATGATGCATCATAACACGAGCACAACTTTCACGCAAAAATAATTATACCAATTCATGATTCAAATATCGGTCCTAGTCTCTTTCGTTGATGCCCAAATATATTCCAAACAACGTCACAGCGGGCAACGTCATTTCAAAAGTGGGCCAAGAAAACAAGGAAAAGAGGCTAGGAAACATGTAAACGCAGGAAAGGGTACGAGGTTATCTTGTCGCAAACAATTTGTTTGGTAAGTTACACACACGCTCTAAAGGTTCTGAGGGGTTTGTGGTTAGCGAATTTACCCACAAAGTCAACATACCAAAGAATAAAGAAATAGGGAATTATTATGATTCATGAGGTGTTGTTGGTCATTGCTTTTATTTGATTTGGTGGCTCCTAAAGGAGCCGATGTATTATGTAACACTGGTTGAGTTGGCTAATGGCCTGATGCCCTTCCTTGGCGCGCCACCACGATGGGAAGTACCGTTTGCAAATGTCCAATATATTTGGAGCACTTGGCAGCGTCTACTTTCTCGTCCCAGAACCTCGAAATCCCCTCTACCAATTCTTCCTTCGTTCTTGGTTTGACAACGCTTCTCAGAAAATGTTTAAGCTCATGCCACATAAGCTCTATAGGATTCAAGTCGGGAGACTCTGGAGGCGTCTTCCACCAGTTGATATTGTTGACTTCGAGGAATGAGCGGGCCACGCGGCTGGTGTGTTTAGGGTCATTGTCCTGCTGAAAACGATGACCGTCTGGAAAAGTTTCATTTGTCAGAATTTTGGTGACATAGAAATTGGCGTCCATCACCCCCTCGAAGATAAGCAGCTTGGTCGGTCCCCTTTTCGAAATGCCTGCCCACACATGTACTTTGATCGGATGCTTTGGGCATCCTTTCAGCTTAGGCTGCTCCCATTCGCGGTGGAAACTTATCTTGCAGTGATTTTCAAGGAGAACGGACCACTCGTCTGTAAAGACAACATCGTCGAATTGTTCCGCGTCCTGTAGGCATTTCTCCGCGAATTCCAGTCGCTTGACTCGGTTCGGTTCTCGGATCAGCTGGCAGTACTTCGTTGCTGTGCACACCCAGCCAAGCTTCCGTCGAAGTCGCTTTACTTTATCTTGTGAAAACTGCTTTTCAAAACGTTCGTTAACTCTCCTTGTAAGTTCCGGAGACGTCATCTCATCGTTTTGTTCTATATGTGTGTCGATGAAGTTCATCATCTCAACGCTTACTCCTTCTAAAAAAAGCAGTGAAAACGTAAAGCTTGTGGGATGTGGCTGGAGTGACAAGGATATACCTCACAAATTAATGTGATTTGGTAAGCTGAAGCCACTCTAAAGGCACTAAGGCCACATGGTAGCGGGCATTACCCCTTAAATCTACCAAAGTAAAGATTGAGCCCAAGCATTAGCAGCCATGGACAGCTGTTACAGCTGGCTTCAGCTTACCAAATCACATTAATTTGTGAGGTATATCCTTGTCACTCCAGCCACATCCCACACAGTAATTTTCAAAGAGTTATTTTAACTCCTGAAGTGGGGTTAAACTAACTCCTCAAGGTGGAGTTATTTTTGTTCGGAGTTACTTTAACTCCAAAAAGAGTTATTTTAACTCCAGCAAAAGAGTTTTCTCTTCAACTGGGGAGTAAATTTAACTCCTAAATTGGAGTTACGCTGTGGGAGTTATTGTAACTCTGAATTGGAGTTAAAGTTAACTCCCTGTGGAGTTAAATTAACTCGTTTGTGGAGTTAAATAAACTCCTTTTGTGGAGTCATTTTTAAGGGGTTAGTATAACTCCCCTTAGGGAGTAATTATGGAGTGATCGCAACTCTCCAAGAAGAGTTAAAACAACTCTATTTGGGGAATTATTTTCATAGAGTTACTTTACCTCTGCAAAGGGAGTGGATATAACTCCTCGTTTAGAGTCATTAATGTATTTATAGGAGCTGGCATAACTGAAACTACTCAGAGTCATTACTTTACTGTTGTTATTTTCAACTCTGTTCAAAGGCTCGTGGGATAAAGAACATGAAAGCTTGGACCACTCGCATGGCAAAAACGTTGCAGCGGTATGCCATATTCATCCCCTTTTGCAATTCACGATTGGCTCGCTGCAACAAAAGGGCTTTTGTAATGCATCGTTTTCGGTGGAAAAAAGCGGCTTCCCAATGGTCATGCTGTTTATCTCTTCCTTCCCCACCCCGGTAAGCTTCTGAAGCTTTCCTTCCGTTCCCTTGTATCTAGGGAATACAGGTTTGAGAAGAAGGGAAAGTCCCACGGATCGAAGGATAAATGGATGAAATATTGGCAGTACAATGTAATCACAAAAGGTCACTCTCTTATCACTGGTCACGCTCCCTACCCTACAAGAAAATGATTAGGACACGTGATGTAACACGTGAGCGATCTCGCGTTCAAAGCTTTGCGCCAGTGGCGGTTGGTATTGAAAATTGTATTGAATCGGCGTGAATTTATCTTCATTTTTGGATCTTTAAGTACGAAAGAAACTCTATCAGGTAAGTGTTTTAGAGACTAGTGTTTCTTTTTAGTCGATTTGTCTCGCTTTAACAGTTTATTTATAAGAATACTGACAAAGGAGGCGGTGGTGAATACTGCATGTAACGTGTTAGCTTAACGGTTATGATTTTGCTCCCGTAAACCTTTCCGAAAATTACGATTAAATGCCTTCATTCAGTGCTCCTCGATCGAAGACCAAGAGAAATATATTAATTCAAGTGAATTTTCGCAGAAACAGTGAACCACAACGAGTTATTGAGTGATTTTTGTAGCAAAATACAAGCACAAAACTTCGAAGCGTTCACGTTGTAATCCATCTCCATCCGTTCTAAAGAAGATTATTCAGTCTCAACTTAACTAAATAGTTTGAAGTTTCACTGAATTAGTATGGCGTCCGAACAAGAAATGAACAATTATTTTCAAAAGTTTTCATGTATGTTAATGTCTGTCAACTTATCAAAATGTTGCATTGCTAACGCGAGGAAAATAAACTTGTTATTTGTGTTATTTGTCTTAGATAATCATGGATGAAGAGTTAGCAAGATTTCTCAATACAGTCTGCAGTTAATATAAGCAAAAGTCCATTGATAATCTTATAAATGACGAGGTAAGTTTTGAGACAGTGGCATGGCTACATGATCATGTACAAAGTATAAGCATACATCTTAATTTGAAGAAAGTCTGCTACAAATCCAAAATGGCAAAGAAATGAACCTTTCATAATTCAACTACAAATGCTGTGCTTGTTGGTTAGATGGCAAACATGGCTATTTGTTCCAAAGAATATTAATGAAGGAAAATGTTGTATACCTTGTTTCTTGCTGTGCAGAAAATATTTCTCAGGATGCAGGAATTGAAATATTTTTATTTGGGTGTTGCTAAATTTGGACAGTACATGTAAACCCTGTTAAACACAGCCACAAGTGAATTAATTGCAATGTTGTTGTTGTTGCTGTTGTTATTGTTATTATTATTCACTTTATTCAGGGCCATTTGGCTGTGTGAGATTTATTTATTTCAGTGTTTGACTACATGTAGGTGTTTTTTATGTAGCACCTCACATTCAAGATGTACTTGTAATCTCATGCAACTTCATTCATATCACACAGAACAAACTACAAGTTGTAGTCTTTTTGATATGAGGCAGAAGCTTGTATAGTTAAATGTGTATATTTCCTTTCTTTTAACATGAAGGTTGAGTTTGATCAGTTCTTTGGCAACTATTTAGGATAATAGTAAATGTTTCCTCTAAAATAATAATCATGGGTGATAATAACTTCAAGCAGATTATATATTTGAGTTGCCTTTTTTTTTTTCGCTGAAATGGACACGGCAGTTGTTTGTTTGCATCATAACATCTACGTACCAGTGACTCTGACAGTGCAGTCTCCCAAACAGCCATTATTAGTGGTTGACGCAACACTAAGGTAGCACTGTTGCATGACGACCACTAATAATGGCTGCCTCAGGTAGACCATGCAACAGTGGGGAATAATGACAACTTTTAAATTTCATATCTGGGGTTTACAATGCAGACATTTGCATAAAAAGATAATCATGCTGAAACTGATGTCTAGATACTCAAGTACTGAATACATTCTTTTTGTAGGATCTATGTAGAGTCCATTGATGTGGAAACAAGGAACACCAAAGCTCTCCAAGGATTATAGGCATTGGTAACTTAAGGACCTGGCCCCGGTTGTTCGAAAGACGATTAATGCTAACCCAGGATTAAGAGTTAACTGAAGTCTTAATCACACTCGTTGAGAAAGTTTTGTAAATCAAATTGTACACTTAAAATAAAGTTAAATTCCAATCAAAACTTAAGGATGAAAGTCTTTTTGAAATGCTTTTGTTGAACATTACCAGTATTTACAATGTAGACTGTACTAAAGGTTTTCTCTAACCCGTGATTACATAGCTTAATCGTGCATTGAACAACTGGGCCCTGCTGTGTATTGTATTGGAGGGAGTTGAAGTGATTTCTCTGGGGACAAGCAATGTGGCATTGTAGTGGGGCTTCATGTGGCTTGTTAAATATTTAAATATATACCCCACTGAGTGTGGCAATGTATTTCTATTTTGTGAAGACAGACGCCAAGAAGCAACAAAGAGAGTGGCAGTGAACAAGTTCACCTCTGCCCTCTCATAATTTCAATGTTTCTTTAAGGGGCCACTGTCATGAGTTGACTTCAAAACATTTGACGATTCTTTTTCCTCTCTTTTAAAGGAATCAAATATTCATGTTTGCCCAGAGTTTCTGAACTTTTTACTATAACCATTGCCAACTTGTCCATGCCATTTTAAATTTGGCACATCGAACTGAATTTTTCAAGTTTAAAGTTGAGTAACTGGCAAATGTGCTAAGGTGATAGTGTCCTGTTAAGGCTTCATCCAACAACAAAGTTTAAAATGTTTTTAATGTACACATACCATGTGTATCTTGTTCCTGATAGAACCTTATGAAAATTGAATTATAAGCCAGTTATATTTTTAAAGAAAAGATAGAGTTGTTTCCAAACAAACAGATTCAATTTTGTTGTATAGTCGTTTAAATTCAAATGTTCTTCAAATTTGACTTTCATACCTGGAAAGATTGTCATGTTTAAATGTTTTAATCATGCATACTTGCACATTCTTTATTTATCAATATAATCATATTAGAAATTTACATTTCAAATGTCAATGATAATACAAAGTATGTAAGAAACTGGTGTTCAGATAAGAAAATGAAATCTGATTGAATTAAACATGTTACAGTCAATTTGTGTGATCTGTTGTTTTTATCTTAAAACTACATAGGGTGACTGTGCTGGAGTTACTTTACCTCTAATGCCGGAGTGACTTTAACCCTGATTATGGAGTTGAAATAACTCTACTCTTTTATGGGGCAGAGTTAAAATGACTCCCTTGTTGGAGCTAATACAACTCCAGAATTGGAGTTAAAAATGGGAGTTAAAATGACCCCCAAAAAGGAGTTATATTTAACCTAACATTTTAACTCCATATTTGGAGTTACAGTAACTCCTTTATGGAGTTTAAATAACTCCTTTTGCAGAGTTAAAGTGACTCTCACACTGGAGTCATTATAACCCTTAAAAAGGAGTTAAAAAAAGGAGTTAAAATAACCCCGAAAAAGGGGTTATATTTAACCTAAAATTTTAACTCCACTTTTGGAGTTAAAATAACTCTTTAAAAATTACTGTGCACAAGCTTTACGTTTTCACTGCTTGTTTTATGGATATTTGGGTACTTGAGCCTGAGCATTAGCTATGCCATGCTGATGAGGCCTCACAAGGCCGAAACAGCTGTCCATGGCTGCTAATGCTTGGGCTCAATCTTTACTTTGGTAGATTTAAGGGGTAATGCCCGCTACCATGTGGCCTTAGTGCCTTTAGAGTGGCTTCAGCTTACCAAATCACATTAATTTGTGAGGTATATCCTTGTCACTCCAGCCACATCCCACAAGCTTTACGTTTTCACTGCTTGTTTTATGGATATGTGGGTACTTGAGCCTGAGCATTAGCTATGCCATGCTGATGAGGCCTAACAAGGCCGAAACAGCTGTCCATGGCTGCTAATGCTTGGGCTCAATCTTTACTTTGGTAGATTTAAGAGGTAATGCCCGCTACCATGTGGCCTTAGTGCCTTTAGAGTGGCTTCAGCTTACCAAATCACATTAATTTGTGAGGTATATCCTTGTCACTCCAGCCACATCCCACAAGCTTTACGTTTTCACTGCTTGTTTTATGGATATGTGGGTACTTGAGCCTGAGCATTAGCTATGCCATGCTGATGAGGCCTAACAAGGCCGAAACAGCTGTCCATGGCTGCTAATGCTTGGGCTCAATCTTTACTTTGGTAGATTTAAGGGGTAATGCCCGCTACCATGTGGCCTTAGTGCCTTTAGAGTGGCTTCAGCTTACCAAATCACATTAATTTGTGAGGTATATCCTTGTCACTCCAGCCACATCCCACAAGCTTTACGTTTTCACTGCTTGTTTTATGGATATGTGGGTACTTGAGCCTGAGCAGTAGCTATGCCATGCTGATGAGGCCTAACAAGGCCGAAACAGCTGTCCATGGCTGCTAATGCTTGGGCTCAATCTTTACTTTGGTAGATTTAAGGGGTAATGCCCGCTACCATGTGGCCTTCGTGCCTTTAGAGTGGCTTCAGCTTACCAAATCACATTAATTTGTGAGGTATATCCCTGCTTACTCCTTCTGCCTGGCGACCAGTTTTCGGCGCATTAGCGAGGGACTGCCTTTCGTCGTACCTCTTAAGAAACCTAATTAAACCCCACCGGCTAATTTTCACATCGTCGGCGGCGAGGATTCGCACGATCTCTGTAGGAATTTTTTTTCTCTTGAACGAAGTCTAATAATTCTAGCTTTGCTTTCATCAGTAAGGAAACCCATTGCGTGTGTGCTACAAAGTCACTGAACTCTCATATGCTGTTGAGAGGATTAAGAAAAACTGCATGTACGGTTGCTAAGGGAGAGCGCGTCATAACCTTTGCCCTAAGCATTCATATGTAAAACATGAAAACAATAAAAACATATTCCTCCAATTAAAGGGCAGGATTTTCGATCCGCCTTCACTTAGCGTCTCACTATAAAAGCTCGTGCTTTTAGTTCTGTTCATCACTGTGTACGCGTGCCTATTAGTTGATCAATGTCATGGTGAAGATGGTGTTAATATAAATTAAAGAAAAAGGCAAGACGTCCTCTCAAGGGTGCCAAGTGTTAGAGTGTTGTTAATGTTGAAATTTACATATTTACACACTATACAGCCTCTAACTTTGGTAAAACTCTACGGAATGATTTGTAAATAACAGAAAATCTTATTGCACTACGAACCTCGATGATCTAGATATATGTTTATGTTTACAGTTTTACGACAACATGAAATGCATTTGTAAAATGATACATCACAACACAGGCACATTTTTCAGGCAAAATTATACAATTTGTTTGGTTAGTTCAAAAGGTTCTGAGGGATCAAAGCCAACATACCAAAGAATAAAGAGATAACAGCAATAACATAACCTCTGACCTATTTTTCACCAATGGCATGGGGAAGGGGAATTTGAAATTCAAATACTGTCGAGAGCCAGCATTCATATGTAAAACATGAAAACAATTAAAACATATTCCTCCAATTAAAGGGCAGGATTTTCGATCTGCCTTCACTTAGCGTCTCACTATAAAAGCGCATGCTTTTAATTGTTCATCACTTGTGCGTTAAGTGTTGCGCGTGCCAAGTTGATTAATGTCATGGCGTTAAGACAATTGTGTAAAGAAACTGGAAAACGCCCTATCAAAGCCTTGTTCTACTTCCCCGAAGAGAAGTTAACGGGAATCGCGCCGACGCGCTTAATCGCCGAAAAAGGATTGGAGTTAAGAGAAGGACTGACGGTGACGGTCAACTGGGAAGGAGAGAGGGTGCTCGCAGAAATATTGGCTTTGAATGGTAAGCTACAAAATTTTTTAAATTACATCCCGAACCCAATCGAACGTTTGGGTTCCGCGAACTCTTCATAGTTTTAAAACTGTTGTTTAAGTGATCGTATGCAAATTTCCCGCAAGTTCGAATATAACCACTTCGTTAATTTTATGATGTTTTAATGTCCATCAGTGTTTTTCTAATCTTTCTAGATCAGAGATACGTTTGAGCTTAGGTTGTTGATTAATGTCCATCGATAACAGGCTCGCAGCGATGATTTCAAGTTAATTACTATACTTGTTTACTCACTGCGGATTTCGTTGTTATCGCAGATGACAAAAAAGTGTTGAGCGCTAAAGACATTGAGTGGTCTGCACAGCACCTGGCCACGGGAGTAGACACGCAAGAGCCATAAGATCAGATAACAGACGGAGAGGAAAACCAGGAGCCACCGAGGAAATTGGCACGCGCTAACAAGGTAACTATCATCGTCCATTTTGAATCATATTGTGTATAATTCTAGAAAAACCGAGTGTTGGTTGTTTGACACTTATATGGTTTGGTTGTCCACACAGGTAACCAAAGTAAAGGAAAAAGAAAATAGGGGAAATAAGAAGACGGCCAAGGACGGTCGAAAGGTAATTTTTTTTTTAAACAATTTTTAAGTTCTGGCTTGATGTTGTTAGGACAAATCGTCTTGAGCGTGTCCGTTTGATAATAATTGTTTTTGTATTTCGTTGGTGTTTGTTCAATTCACTCTTCTATCAACTGTGACGGCGCAAACTAAATCGAGTCAGTTTTTTTTATGTTGATCTTCACTCTTCTATCAACTGTGTCCCCTGAACTAATTCGAATGTTGATAAGAGGTGGCAATCGATAAAAGAATAAGTCACAATTTCGAGTCACAATTTTAAGTTCTGGCTCGATGTTCTTAGGACAAATCATCTTAAGCGTGTGCGTTTGATTAAAATTGTTTTTATATTTCGTTGGTGTTTGTTCAATTCACTGTTCTATCAACTGTGACGGCGCAAACTAAATGAAGTCTGTTTTTTATGTTGATTGATAGGTGGCAATTGATAAAGGAAAGAAGCCTTGCAAAGTCCTTCGAGTCGTAACAGGGAAACGGCCCCTCCTAGACTCAACAGAAAGTCTAAACCGACCGCCTTTGCAGCCTGTAGAAGTGGTTGATATCCCCGTCGAACCCAGAGCAGATGACGTCCCTCTCGGAGCGGCAGCACTCCCGGCAATTCCAGACCAGGAGTCTGTGTACAGCGTTCCTCCGTCCCCGCCACAAAGATCTCCTCCGCGAAGCCCAAGTTACTTGTCGGACCTGTTCGAAGACTTTGTAGAAACAGATAGCCTGAGTGACAAGGTGGATAGGGTTCTGGAAAATCAAAAAGTTTTATTTTCTTTGCTTTCAAAATTACCGGTATTGGGGGACGTTTCGCAAATTTCTAGGGTTCAGGGGATCGGTGTACAGGGACGGGATTTGCCACATGTCGGGACTCCAAATTTATCTTTAGATAGTATGCTCAATTCTGAAACTTCTAGTATTCAGGGGATGGATGTACAGGGACGGGATTTACCACATGTCGGGACTCCAAATTTATCTTTGGATAGTGTGCTCAATTCGCAAATTTCCAAGGACCAGGGGGTGGGTGTAGAGGGAAGGGACTGCCAAGATATCGGGGCTAATTTGTCTGTAGATAGTGCGCTCAATCGGAGCTCGGTTTTTCCAGGGGTGGATGACAATATACAGTCGGAGGGGGAGGATATTTTTTTCAGGGAAGCATTAAAAATGAAGGGGGAAAGTTGTTCCATGTGGAACTTTGCTACACGATTTGTTAGAAAGTTGTTTTCGTTAGAGGAATTACTTAATAGAAATTGTAGGGGTTCTACGGGTAAGGAGGCACTGGATCCAAATAAGCTATCCACAGTTAAAAGTTATTGTTTTAAGTTATATCCCACTCCACCGGGACTGAAAGAACAACAATGGAGCAAGTGTGTCATCGCGATCGATAAATATCTGCGACAAAAGAAAAAAGATGTCAGTGAAAGACAGATTTAATCTAAAACTGGGGCAAAATATGTATACTGTAATACTGTAAGGTGATGAGGGGTAACTGGGGCATAAAATGTAAACTTTATTACTGTAAGGGATGCTGGGTAACTGGGACATACATGTACTGTGTCAACCGCGTGATCACTGTAAGGGATGCGGGGTAAGTTTTATCGAAAACTGTAGAAAGTAAATCAGGGGCACCCAACGACAAGTTTCGGTAGATATCTGTTCGGTGGAGGATAATTCGCCTCGGGCTTTCGGCGTCGATAAAAGAGTGCACTCGGATTTTCGTAGCTAAAACGTGGCCTAAAAGATTCGCAATTGGGAAATCACAGCCCCTGAGGTTTTCGGAAAGGTCGTAACTGCTGGTTTTGACAGTCAAAAACGTCAGCTAGCATTTTCGGAAAGAAAATAGTTCCCTAGAAAGTTCTTGGAAGGTCATTTCAGCTTGCATTTTCTCAACGGAAGATTTTGATCCCTAACATTTTCGAGCAATGAACATTTCAGCTAGGGAATCCGAACAGATGAACTTCTTCTAGCTTATGAAAACATCACTTTAAACAGACTTCAAACACTATAAGACGCTTAAAAACGCCTTTCTACAGCTTTTTTTTTTATTTGGCTCGTTGGGTGCCCCTGGTAAATGTAAACGTTAATACTGTAAGATGAAATAAATAGTTTTTGCTTGTTTGTCATTGGAGTGTCTGGGAAATGCCCGGGAAATAGGTCTTTGAAACATTGAGTAATGTGTATACATTCATTGATTCCTGGCGGCTGTCAAACTGGTATTCTCGAAGAAAGAGTTAATCGCTCTTCAAGAGAAAGGTCGCGTTGAAGTTTACTCGATTCCTTGCTGATTAATACCGAAAATAAATTATTGTTCGTTTCAATTTGGGAATGATTCGAAAGATTTAGTACAATCAAGAGTATAATCATGCACAGCGAATTGCTTCAGCGACGACATTCATGATATTTCAGAAGCGATCGTATTTACATTCTCAGCATGTGAAAAAGCGTCCGAAATAGCCGCAATCTTGTAGTTTAGTTCCCTTCATTTTTGAAGCTGAATTTTGTGAACATGTAATCCAGTCATCCCTCAGAAGAACACACGTTTCGAATTCGAAATCAGTAGACAGAAAATGTTTAAAATGTGACCATTGCTTTTGACATGTCCTCGATAACATTTATGCAAATTTGTAATGCTTCGCCATTTGCGGCGGCTGTCAAATTGTGCACTTTAGAGTTCACTCTCAGTTTACGTTCAAGTTTCTTCGGTTCCTTTCCGTTTACTACCGACAGTTACATTGTGCGTTTTTATTTAACGACGATAAATGTTTTCGAAGTTTTGATGCGAAACTTCACGTGCATTCAAGCGATAACATTTTAGCAGCGATCGCGTTACATTCTCAGCTCAGCTTGTGAAATTGAAACAGCGGCCTAAAAAGCGGCAATCTTGTGGCTTAATTCTGTTCATTGCTTTTGAAGTTTGCTTTTTCAGGTGTAGGGTATGAAACACTCACTACCGCTGATTTGGTCTTAGTTCGATCAAACTGTGAGACAAACAAAAGCTACACGAAAATCGCTTTTGTTCTCTCCTACTGTTTGAGGTTAGAAAAATTAATCGTTTCCTCGAAATCCGGTATCGAGATCCTCGAAAAATTCTTCGAGCGTCTCGAAACGCGATACTCGAAACTTGAAACTCGAAACTCGAGCCTCGAACCTCGATACTCGATTCTCGATAGCTTCGAGGATCGAGGATCGAGTTTCGAGTCGAGACTGTCAACTTACATCTGCCCGGTACTGTAGCTCAAGGTGCGGGGGTGGGGCACCAGCAGCTCTCTTCATTGATAAGTCACAAAATAAACATTAACTTAAGACTGTCATTCTCGTCAGTGGATTTCAGTCTTGGTGAAGTGCACGCCAGAGATACCGCCACTAATCTCTGAAAGATTATTCATCCTTAATAACAAAGAGACCTAATCTGAACACCCAGAACACAATTCTTATCTGGTAATGCGATTACTAATAGTCATCATGGCTTTTTCTGTTTTTTTCTTTTTATTATTATGTGCAATGTGACTATTTAACGCCTTTTAAGGGTATAATTATAGAAGCTTTACTTGCTTAGTTCTCCCAGAAATCCAGCTATCAGGACCTCGTGACATACGAGAAGGGGACAATGTGACCCTGAATTGCAGCATAAGCGGTACTCCAAAACCATCAGTACAGTGGTACAAGGACAGAAATCCTGTTTTGGGAGGAAGCACTACACTGTTTCTTAGAGAAGTGAAGACTGAAGATACAGGAAGCTACACATGCAAAGCAGAAAACATTGGTGGTTCCGACGAAGCTGACATTTATATTGCAGTGCATGGTAAGTCCTTACTGATGTCCAAAGCACTATTACCTTGCAGTATAGTGCTATTGGTTTTTTGTCGTATCTGTGGAATTGTTTGCAAACACCTTGTGGCTACCCAAAATTAAAATTCCCTGACTTTTTACTAACCTTGAACACACTCTGTGTCTCCCCAACTTTTCCCTCATGGCCAGGGCCACAGCTACCTGTATGCATGGACGCAGATGCGTGGCTGAATAAGTCTAAAAAATGAAATAAAGTAAAGTAATAATAAATTAATAAAAAAAAGAACTAATAAATGAAAGAATAAAATAAAATAAAAAAAAAAACAATTTGCTTCTATTCACTAAAATCTGAATGCTTGCTAAAAATGTTTTCTATAAAACAGTGGACGGTGTTTTTCTACATCTGAATGTTGGTTTCCATGGAGAAGAAACGTGACTCATTGGTAGACCGAATGGTCCAAAAAGGCAGGAAAATAGCAAGCAGAGAGCAAAAGGGATGGTAAAGAGTTCACGCGGTCACCTTGTTTAATAGCCTTGAATCGGCCTGTCTTCGGCGGAGGGTCTAGAAAAATTTGGGACTTGAGGAGGGGGTGCCGGGAGAAGGGGGCTTTAAAAAAATTGTACGTACCTTTGGAAGAATCCTGGCTACACCCTTGAGGGTGGCAACCTTGTGTTACATTACTTGTACTAATCAGTATGGTGGTGTTAGTTACCTTTTCCCAATCTGTGGAATTTTTTACACCAAACAGATAAATTGACACTGGAATTAATTGCATCATCGACAACTGACATGCTAAAAATTACTTTCCTCCTTTCAGTTCCGCCTAAACTGGACCATGACCTCCAAAATAAATCTGTCCCATTACACACTACATTTACGATGAAGTACATCATGGATGGTTTTCCATCACCAGCGGTAAATTGGACCAAGAATGGAGCACTTCTCCCAAATGCCAGCAAAGTGGTTACCATCAATAATGCTTCCTTTGATGATGCAGGCCTATATGGATGCAGTGCTCAAAACTGGGTCGGGAAAGTGACAAAAACTGTCTGGATTGATGTCACAGGTAGGCTGTCGGTCAACTCTATGCATGGTTTTATACAGCCATAGATTTAAGCCTATAAGAAGTCAAGACTGAAATTAATAAGGAAACCGCAGCCAGTTAATAAATGAATCAAATCACACTGTCTATCAGGAAACACGATAAACTGAGCTAACAGTGTGCTCACACTGTTTATTCTAATTCTTTTGCTGTATGGGTTTGTTGGCCTCAAAACATTCCTCCTTTAGTTGTCGTAATCCCAAGAATGCCGGGATGCAGACGCCATGAAACACAAAGGGATTAAAACATCCCTTGTGAAGGCCCTTTTTAGATTGTGCTCAGCACTTAGTAGGTGGCTGTGTTGCAACATGGTACTTATCTCTGCCAGTGCAGTAATTGTCATGAGGGACTACATTGTAGTGACCACTCGGAATAACATATTTGTTTGTTTTTCTTTTTTTCACATGAGATCTTTGTTGACAGTCAGTTCTTCCAACACTATTTATGCGGGTATTTTTTTTCAACAAGTCAATATGCATGTCCTGGATATGATCACTTCCTCATTCTTTATTTTGGGGAGGAATTGGTTTTGTAAATATTCCAGTGCTTTGCTCTCATGCCAGCTTGTTTTGTCCATGTACCTTTCCAAAACTGTGTGATCGGCATTTTTTGTTACTTTTATGGATTGATGTTCTCTCTTTAATAAACCACACCATTAGTAGTCTTATCAGTCACTTTTAACACCACTTTTATTCCTGTTGACTCAACTGACTGACACAACTGACTCAGTGGATCTCTGAAATTAAACGTAAAAGCTGTAATTTTCTAGTTTGACTGCAATTCAAGAACTCTCTATATGTTTACATCTTGATTGAGTTGTTACCCAATGATGTAAATCTGAGCTCATCAAGCAATTTTGCATTGTACTGTATATTTAGGCAGTTGTGACTGATATTGTAGTTATTGACTGGCTGAATTTTCTTCTCGTTTTTTCAGTTTCTCCTCAGGTTTCTGTGTCTCCAAAAAACCAAACTGTTTCTGAGGGCCATGGTACCAACATTAGCTGCAAGGCCACTGGTGTCCCAAAGCCAGAAATAACCTGGAAATTTGAGGGTGGAGACCTTCCTTCAGGTGTCAGTGTGAGCACTACTGAGGAGGGATCTCTCCTTAAGCTGCGAAACACAACAAAAGGAATGGAAGGAGTTTACAGGTGCACAGCAACAAACAAAGCCGATCCAGCAAATTCAACTGTCACAGTTCATGTGTTAGGTAATCTTTAACAAGCCTTGTTCAGTTTTTATGTCAATCAGTCTCAAATGTAATAACTATTATTATTGTCACATTTATGAATCGTAATATACTACTTTTCAATGAATTTTGGTTAAATGGCGTTAATTCTCTCAGTTCTCTATATCTGTATGTTATCGTGTAAATCCAAACTGCAGAAATACCCACCGCCGAAGTTGGTCCCAATCCACACCCCACATTGATGAAAGGTGATGAGCTCAAACTGACTTGCAAAGTCAGTGAATCTACGTCAGAGATCAAGTGGAAGAAAGACGATGGCCCAGTTATATCAAAAGCTCTTATAACGGATGATGACAAGATGAGCACTCTTGTTATTAAAAACGTTGACACCAGTGACAGTGGTGATTATTCTTGTGAGGCACACAATGAAGCAGGTTTTGAGTCATCCACTGTGGAGATCAGAGTGAGAGGTGAGATAGTGTTTGTTGGAAAACCGTTTTAGTTTCATGTTCATTTAAGACAGGAGCAGTTCCTGCAGCTTGTTATATAGCAAAGGTAAGCAGTTGTATTGTTTCATGTGTTAACAATTGTGCAGTGGTAAGTCATTAAGTCAATATGGGAGAGTTATATTCACGTATCCAATAATTAAGAGAAGTCTTTAATAATAAAGGGGGCTCTGACCCACTAATCAATGGCACTCCTTCCAGTATAGACAACCACCTGTAGTCTTCAACCATTTACACGAATCCTGGGCTTCATTTAAAATCAGGCAGCTCTGTTTTATTTGTACACTGCTTAAATTAAGGATGACCTTCACCACTAGAGTACAAATGTACCAATCTTGGAATATACAGTACAGTGTATATGTACATATGCATGTAGGCAAAACTTGTCAAGAGGTTATTATATCTTATGTCTGGTGTCTTAGTCTATGTCTTTACAGCTTCCACTAAAGGGAAGATATTTGAGTGGTATTACATTGTTGGTCCTCTGTCTGCTGTCACCATCGCTTCACTTGTCATATGGTATATCTGCAAACGTCGCATGACAGGTATGGTCCACTGTGATTTTCAAATGGCAGTTTAGGTGGCTTTTGAGCAGTGAACTGCAGTAAAAAAAACAGTCAGTGTTGCCTTGGAACACTCGCTCTTATAGTTGCCAACAAAAGGAATGGTTGTTGAAACTTGTGCTTAATGTATAGGTTGCTTAATTCAATATCAGTATTGGCCAAATAATTAAGTTAAAATCAAACGGCTTATTACAAGCTCGTCAACAATTTTCTTTCATTTACCAAATGTCATTGGTTTTTTTTTTTTTGTTTTTTTTTATTCTAGACACAGCCAAGGCATTCAAGTAAGTAAAAGGATTTTATATCTGTTATCTGTTTTTAAACTTAAGATGTTGTGTGGGTAGAACAAATTGCCTTTTCTTGATGATGTCCAAATGTTAGATGCGCTCTGGATTTAGCGGCCAAATCATCGAATCTCATAAATGCTCCAGGTCTTTAATACATGTAATACTGTAAATCGGATGGATTCTTTGATCAAAAATTAAAGTCACTGCTGAACACATACAAAGCCAGGTAAATGTGCGTATGAACCAAAATACAAGACAAAAGAGAAAGGAGGGGAATAATAACTGCATGACAAACAATCTGTGGGTTCCTAGTTTTGACAAGTCAAACCCATTAGATTCAAATGAAACACTCAACAAGAACCTGACCAAAATGGTAACCAATGCAGTCATGGTGTCCTTCCAAGTGCGAATTCTCTTGGTCTGTTGTACCTTTGTAATTGGCCTTTAGTAAACGAAATGAAAGTGTATCTTATTTGATGCAATTTTTGTAATTGTAACAATTGACATACCGTAAGTGCAGTGTCTTTGCAATCTTGAATTCAAATAACATCTTTTTAAATACGATTCAGTCCTGGTGAAGAGCAAGGATATGAGCTGGAAGAGGTAGATCATGAAGTGGATAAATGGGAGGTTTCACGTGACCGCATAGTGCTCCGAGAGGTTATTGGCTCAGGGGCATTTGGAGTGGTCTGGAAAGGAAGTTTGAAAGAGCCAGGTCGAGGACGCGGAAGACAGGCTATCGCAGCAAAGTGCTTTACACGTAAGAATTTTGAACCACTGGTTTTTATTAACAACGAATTATCATATTTATACTAAACAATGGCCATGCATGAAATAATTGCTTTATCAAATTATTACCATTATAAAATTGTTTCCATCAGACAATTAAGAAAAAAAGATTTTCTGGATTATTTAAGGAAATACATCCATAGGCAACCCAATCATAGTATGTGCGACCTTACCTGGGTTATTTACTGATTGGAAACTGTAGATATGTAGTGGTATGTATAGAGTATGTCAAAATAAGATAGACTGTTTATCTTTATTTTGTGGTTTCCTCAATAATATTGTTCTTTGCGCATAAGGCGATGTGGTTAACATTGTTTTCTAGCAGATTCAGAGCCATTTAAGGTGACCCTGGGTCTGCTCCTATGAATCTTTTTTAAATTTGCAAAAAATTGTATATTATTATCCTATTATTTCCTGGCAACGAAAAATGGGGGATCACTGAGCTTGTTTTGAACTTACAGTTACTTAAAGCTAAAATTACTGGAACTTTGTAATTGTATTGTTAAATTTTAAAGACTCTGATACAGTAAATAAGTGAAATTGAAGGACGTCAAAATGATTTACATGGGGGTTGGTGATCCATAGGAAATCTGCAATGCACTGGCATTCAAGAGCAATTAATAATGCTACTAGCTGCCCTTCATGGAATAAAATGCTTAAGCTGCCAGCATCAATGAACTGTATGACGTTTTGAAGGTGTTGAATTGGGCAAGCACATCACCTCACTTACTATGTGTTAAGTTTTGCTTGGTATTTATTGTACTCTGATCTTCTGCATCACAGCCACCTCTGGGGCAGAAGGAAGAAAAGCACTGATGAGGGAGATTGAGCTGGGAAAAAACTGGAAGAACAATCTGAGCCTAACATCATCACATTCATTGGATGCGTTACAACACGCAGTAAGTTCTTGTTTGGTTTACCTCTTGCTAGAGTCTAATTACGGGAAGGAGGCACATCCAAACAGTTATTTATTTAGTTTTAGCTTAAGAATTAAACACTCTTCTCAGAAAGGGTAATTTCGCCCACAGTTTACACACATGAAATGCAAATTTAGAAATCTTTCAGTTGTGGCACATTAATTGTCGGTCCCAGCATTGCCTAAACATCGAAATGTCAACAAAGTACATACAAAGTAGTTTTCTAATTGCCTTCACAGTAGTTAAAAGTGGCTTGTTGACAACTGTTGGGGAGAATTCCCAGGCAAGCCTACATTTCAGTAAATGTAATTTGGTTTCTGGAGAATAAATCTATGTCAAGTATCAAAATTACCTTTTTTTGTATCTACACAGTTCATCCAATCCTGATCATGGAGTACTTACCCTGTGGAGATTTGCTGGGGTATTTGAGAAAAAGCCGAGGAATTGAAGACAAGTATCATCGCGGAGAAGGTGAAGCTTTGGAGCTAGGAACATATGACCTTGTTTCATTCGCCAGACAGATTGCAACTGGGATGGTGTTCCTTGGATCGAAAGGGGTATGTGAAGAACTGAAAAAATAATGTATACTGGTACTTATATTTTGGGATTAATAAAGTACTTCTGCCGAGCAAAATTGATCCTTTGTAAAGTAAACAATAAGTCTCAAGTTTTTATAAAGATCATGACTGTGAGGAATAGTTTTTGCTGTGTTCCTCAGGATCTTAGAAACCCAATGAGCACTCTGCATTGACTTTGAACCAAACCTATAAGTTATTGTAGTCAAATTCACCAGGATTAATATTAGCGATAACCATCCTTTAAATGACTCGGCCCCACCTCCTGTTTTTCAACCCAAATAGCAAGTGTCATCTTCTCAGTTTTAAATATGGATGTATTATTCATAAAATACAATGATGATTTCTTTTCTTTAGTTTTAGTAAAAGAAATAATTCTGGTATGGTGTTAGGAAGGGAGAAGCGGGTGTGAACTGCTTAGCTCCTGAACCTTCCACCTCCTATAAAAAAGATATGCAATTGATAAGCCTGCCATTAATAACAGGGTACATTGTTGGTAAATGTTAAATTGCCTGATTCAATAATAATTACAATAATGAGGTAGTTGCTCTAGTAGTACATTAAGTATTCATAGAAAATTCCATCCATGTACACCTGACCAGTCTTACAGGATCTGGTACCCAAGTACATGTTTTTGCAGGTGGACTCAGCCTAACCTGAACATGGCAGCAGACTGACATACATTTTGGAAAGTTCTTTAATAGCTGTTACATTGCTTGAGGTATTAATAAGTCTCCTTTGAGGGATGTTTTGAACTGAAATATGCCTGCTATTATTTAACCGTTTGTAGATCATCCACCGAGACTTGGCAGCAAGAAACATCCTACTGGACCGAAACTGTGTTTGTAAAATCACTGATTTTGGCTTGGCCTACCAAAACTTTAAGTATGGCCACGGAAATGCCAAAAAGGTACATGTAGGCTTTTTCTAATTTTAATCGTGTAGCATAACCATAGTGCTTTGGCTTCATTCATTCGTCATTCCGTTCAAAGGGTCTGTCGCGGCTATTAGCACTGCCAATGCCAGTTCCATTACTTTACCATTACCAGTGCCAGTACCATTAGGGACTTTAAGCAAATCGCTACGGCGACCTTTACTACGGCGGTCGTGGATGCGGAGTCCTCGGGAGAGTACGTCACCGTAGCCCTCCAAATTTCAACTTTAAGCAAGCAGTGACTACGGCTCACTTGCTTTCGCTGTTATGACCTCCTTTGGAGAAGCGAATACATAAAACAACTTAGTTGTCACATGAAAGAAAAATATGGGCTTCACTTCAGACGAAGAATTCAGTACTGCTTTAGACTGTAAAACTTAATTTGCCACAGCGGACGAGATTATCTAGAACGAACCAAAAACAGTGAAAATAGAAACCAATTTCCTTCTTTGAGAGAGACTTTGTGCAAGAATTTCTGTACTTAAATTCCATCTTTCGTTTGCCAAGAAGAATATTAATAGAAAACATCATCGGAGGGCGATTTCTACACAAAACAGAAAACTACAATTGAAGATCGGAGTTCGCTGCAAGTGATTTTTCTTCTTATGTGCCGTATTTAACAAGAAATCAACAAATTCAACGTCGGTTTTAGATATTTTATTCTTGCGTAAACAACCTTCAGTGACATTTCATTAGCTTTATTGCTAACAGTCGTACTTACGGTTTTCGTCTAGCCTTTGTTTTTTCTGGCAGTATTTCCGCGGCCATATTTATGCATGGCACACTCTGCTGACGATAGAAATCTTTTACGAGAAAACGCAGGGAAAACGTATTTACTGGAAAACCAGAAGCTTCAAATACTTTCTTGATAAAGTGAAAAACAATCTATGTTAGTTTTTAAAACTAGTGACCGCAAAGAATAGGAGGAGAGTCGACTTTTATACTCACGTAGTAGCGACTACGCCAGAAGGCAGTTCTTCACGTTGCAGGATTTGGCGCTACGGCAAAAGCTCATTTCCAAGCATGCGCACTGCTTCATTTCTGGGCTTTTTACTTCCGGCCGCCGTAGCATAGGTCGCCGTAGTGATTTGCTTAAAGTCCCTATTACCATTTCCTCTACTGCTGCCAACATGATTTATGTCACTTCCACTGCCACTTACCACCACACATTCATTCCTTTTTATTATTTTATTTGTTGTTCAAAGGGCATCTCACGCCCATTGCCATTTTCCTCTGCTGCTGTAAAACTATTTCACCACCACTGCCAATGCCAGTACCAACACCTGACTGCTAAGTCCACTACCTCTGACACTACCATGCACTACCCCTACTACTACAGTACCACTACCATTATCACTACCCTGACCAAAACTGCCAGTGGCACTACCAACACCTGACAATAAACGATAAACCGTAAGCCCCGTCTCACAACACTTATTCCTAATAATCTGTGGGACTTGTACCCTTGTTACCACCAATGCCACTGCCATTATACAGTTCTACCACTACCATTAGCACTGCCATTGGTGTTCTACCACAACTACTACCACTCCCACTATTACCGCCACTGCTTCCGTAATTGGTAGCATTGCTACTGCATGATACGGTCACTAGAAGACATATTGATGAATTACTTTTTTTAGTTAAGCCTTTATTCAAGAAGTACATAGTTTTCGGCAATTAATGTTGTGCGAACTTGCTGTAAATATGCCAGTATCTGTAGCGTTATAGTCATACTTTCATTACTGATTACGTTTGCAGGGTTGCATTCCAGTGAAATGGACGGCACCTGAAATACTGTACGGAAACCCTGCGGCCCTCACCAGCCAAAGTGATGTGTAAGTGATGCTGAGCCATTTTGTTTAGTTCAACCACTCTCCATTAGAAGAAACCATCAACAATTGGTCTCCTTATTCTTGGTTTGCAACCACGTGATAGGGCCCATAGGTCAAAACAATAGAAATTTTTTCGGAGAATTTAGAATTTAGTTCCAGCGGAGATTGACCACATGGCTGCCGTGACGTCAGTTACAAAAGATAGATAACGTTGAATTATATGACTGTTTAAAAAAGATAATAATTATAATGGGAAACGAAATTAATTCACGCTATCCACCAGTTTGAGCCTAGTAAAAGTAACCCTAAACATATAACACAATATGTTTTTTGTGTTTTGTTTCCGTTTTGTTGTTGTTGTTGTTGTTGTTGTTTTTTTTTTTTTCATTTCGAAGCGCCGTGACTCAGTAAGTAGTACACCAAAGGAAAGACATTGCTCGCGATTGCCTTGGTTTTAATGGTAATATATTGTAGGGTTTCCTCCAATGATTCAAATGTTTGAACCACCTAAAAGCATAGTAAAAGATGTATTTTCATTTGCTTTTCACCTTTCGAATTTTCGATATTACAGTGCTTTTATGTCCATACTCTGTTTGAAAACTGTATTTTTATCATTTTGATGTTGTTGTTGTTTTTATTAATTTTGTGAAATTGCAGTATTTACATTATATTTATCTATATTTCTAATCCACAGATGGTCCTACGGAATTGTTCTCTATGAGATCTTCACCATCGGTGAGTAGTCCTATGGTTGATACTAAAATAGTAAAAACGCAAATATCGGAGAGACCGCTTACATAATAATTATAGGCATTAGCTTCCTAAGAAATCGGTAGTACTCTGTAAATACCGACAACTCGCGTGGAAATTATGAAACAAAGGAACAAAATTACGCACAATGGTATCGGAGAAGTGAATTGAAAACTTTTGCAAGATTAAATTATACATTTAGTTGTTGACCAAAAATAACTATTATTACGTCGTCAGCTGTAACCATGGCAACGGTACTTGGGTTTTTTTAGAGTTGCATTTTAACTTCTGGCACTTATAATTTGAAAACAAACTCGGTGACCTCCTATTTTTTCACGTGATTACGTTTGCCATGTAAAAAGGAAACTGCAAAATGTTTTTAAAAATTTTCTATCAAGCGGATTTTTTATAAACGCGAGAAAAGGCAATTTGTGAGTAGTGTAAAATTTCTTTGATAGGATTTTCTTGAATTTTGTGTGATGTTTCCTTCTTATAATGCAAAAATTTCCATGCGCATTTTCGCGCATTTTAAAATCTGGATTCAAAAAGATCGACATTTGCTCATGCGCTAACCATTACGCGTAGACGCGCAGGCATCTACCGTAGTTTTGTTTGCAGTCCACGCGCTGAGTTGATTTCAGTAAGGTGGATTTTAATAGTTCACAGTTGTTGTTTTTACTGTTTGGCCAAACGTTTGGGCTCACTTAAGAGAACTTCTCCACTACTTGTGGCATGACTAAGCATGTTTATGTTGAATAACACCAAGCGAAAGCGTGGAATTGACTAAATTGCTCACAGAACACATGTCAACTGCATTCAATTCTGACACAAGTGCAGATGTGATTCGCGACAAACAACAAAGGGGTGGTGGGGCATAGAAATAATAGAATGTTGAGATGTATTACCTGTAAGTAAAATTGAAGTGCTATCCCACTTTTGTAGTTTTACATTTACTTTCCGGTTCCTTATCCTCCCCGTTCCCGAAACGATCGGTCGCAGTAGAGGTGGGAATTTCTCTTTGGAACTTTAATATCCATTATCAATCTCCGGAAACAACTTTTCCTATGTACATTGAATCAAGTTAAGTCGATCGAGTACATACCGCCTCAGATAAGCGCGAATTTCTTTTTAAACCGGACAAACGTAGCCTTGCTGACCTTGCTCGAAGAAAGCCTCGCGCCGCCAATTTTGTTTTTGTTTTTCCCGTTCTTCAAATCTCGCGCATATAAACTGACGCGCGCACTAGTGGCCAGACTCTCCACGCGAGTAAAACTGGTACCAGCCACCTTAAATAGTCAGCTTTAAATATTAATTTTGGCATGACATTGTAAGTGACACTTGATTTAATGAGGAGTGGTAATGATGGAACTTAGCGACATTCCGATGTGGTGACCCAAGGGCAAGAAACTTGCCTTCCTTTCTTACCGTCAACAGAGCAAGTTTCTTGCCCTTGGGTTACCACGACGACATTGACGGCTCACGACGAAGACGACGGCTCACCACAGATGACGACGGCTAACAACGACGGCTGATGACAGTCATTGTATGTTTTTGTAAGAGTGCAGACTGAGCTCAACAATGGCCAGGGCTCACCAATGCATGGACACCCACTAAATATAACCCCTGACGCAATATTGTTAGATGTTCATATTGATTCTGATTCAAAATTTTGTGGCCTTATGAGGGAAGTATGCGTGAGAACAAGTGCGCAAATTGGAGTTATCATTAATAAGGCTGCCACATGTACAATTCTTTCAAGAGCGTGCGTTGGATATGTGGTTATAGACATCCAACAAGTTGGCTTTAATAATCCTTTATGCAACAAGCGCAAGTGGAAGAATTGTTTCATCACACACACCCCCCTTCAAAATGTGCCGGAATATCCGGCAAATTTGCCGCCTACAGTCAATTATTTGCCGCTTATTTCACACTTGGACTTCACTGTGAGTTCTCTAGCAGGCAAAGGTTTGCTGGCAGTTGCTGCTTACTTCTTAATCTATACTGGCCTCTACTACAAAACCCTTTGACAGGGCTGCACACACAAGAAAACAGAAAAGCAAGAAATATTGTTATATCTTGCTGACTTCATTTTGTAAGGAAGACGAGAAGATGATTTAAGGGTCATCATTTGTCGGGCGTGGTACAGCGTCTTATGTCCGGAGGCCACTAAACCAATTACAAGCCTGGGATATTACATACTTTTCATTCTCAATATATAAATAATAAGTTGACGGACATGGATATAAGTTTTATGACATTAACACTTAACAGGGGGTATTCCATACCCGGGCTGGACAGAAGGCAAAACAATTGCAGAAATACAAAAGGGCTACCGCATGCCAAAACCCGAACACATCGACGACACCCTGTAAGTCCTTGCTGTTTATTAGGACTGCTTAGAAAATGAGATTTGCTTTCTGCTTCTGAATTCTATGATTGAGTATATGCCTTTTCATGACGTCACCTTAAAATGAGCAAATTACATGTATGTTAGTCCTTATTCTTAAATGGCCACCAGTTATCATAAAACTGTATTGGTCTCGGCGTCCAAAATTCCCAAAATGGTGTATCCAGTGGGTGAAACTGTAATAGTTGCGGTACATTTTATCTGGTGAATTGCGACTTATCCACGGATAAAGTTAACCGCTCTTTTTTTTTTAAATGGAAAACGGTGAGTTAAGGTAGTGAGGGTTTCCCATTAAATGGTGTTAGCTTTTAAGCATGTGCACATGTTTTCCTTTAGCTCCCTACTTTAAGCGCGGACGCTGCTTCATATTTGTTTCGTCAAGTTGCGGTAGTCATACTGAATAATGATGTTTAAATTGTGTTTTAGGTACAATGTTATGACGAAGTGCTGGCATGAAATTCCCGAATTCCGCCCCCCTTTTGAAAAACTTCGCCAAAGAATGATCCAATACGTCGAAGAGGAGGTTCGTTCTGAAATCTAAATTGTATTCAAGTAGACACGAACTCCATTTAAATTATCAGATTTATTTAACTGTTTGTTGTTGTTGTTGTTGTTGTTGTTGTTTTGTTGTTGTTTTTTTTGCGTATTTATTTGTTGGATTTTTGGGGTTGATTTCCATCACAAACTTCATTTTCTCTGTGTTTCATTGCAAGTAAAGTATATTTTTATCGACAGAACGAAGTTCATAAAGGATGCCGCAAGTAACAGAGACGGACTGAAACAAACCCCCCGGGGTTTCAGCTAATGTGCGGTTATCATGTAGCCATACTGCAATTTTACCTTATTTCCAACGGATACAAAACTGCCAAGGACCGATTTATTAATTTTTAATAACCGTGATTTTTAGAAACGAATTTAGATTAATTAAGTAAACCAATATTTCCTTTTGTGCTTCTGGCTCCAATTAAATTGTGTCCGTTTATGACAATTTTGACTAGCTGGTCAGGGGATAAAATATATCCTGTTCATTGGATAAAAATGACACTTATTTTCAATTGCTTGGCTGATTTAATTAATTCGTGTGATTTGTTGTGATTTTAGTTTTACCTTGGCTTGGTGGATATGTTAAAGTACAACGGGGCCAAATATTCCAAAGTTGAAGATGAAGGAGCACAGGCTGGTGTAAAAGACGAACCAGTCGAGAATGAACCAAAGAAGAAAGTGTCAACTAAAAGGAAGTGGCAAAGTGTTCGCAATTAAAGCGTTTAAATCACTTTCAGGGGCCAAAAGAATAGTTCATAATTGTGGAGGAGGTCGAAAAGTAAATAAATGAGATTGATTTAAGGTACTAAACCGAATTGATAAGTCAGGCAAGGCTTCCTGTAGCTGGTAGCAGTTGAAAATGCACAAAAATTCCAAACCTAAAACTATTTTATAAGCTAACAAGGCCCAAAAGTGTTGTTTGCAATTGGTTTTCCGAGAAATCAATACATTGTGCTTAAAGACTTCGAAGCTTAAAGATAAAAGAGGCAAAGCGGCCTACAGCTGTTCGCAGTAGAAAATTTGCAAACTTTCGAAAGTAGAGCAATTGTATAACGGACAAAAGAGTTGTTTGTAAGTCGTTCGGAGATAGATCTTTGGATTTTACATATGTAGTTTCATTTATCCATGTATTCATTTACTTATTTAATTTGTCGGATCATTAGCAAGTCATGATATGGGCGTAACAAGCCTCATGTAAAACCGAGGGTAAATAAAGTTCATTCTTCATTCATTCAGCAATAGATCTAGACTATGGTTAAATGTATTGGAGCTTATAGCGAAACGAGATAAAGGCGCCTTCAGCTGTTAGCATTAAAAAATGGGTAAACTCACAAGGTCCAAATGAGTCGTTCGCACATGGATCAATAGATTAAGGTTAAATGTATTGGAGATTATAGATAAGCGAGGCAAAGCTACCTGTAGTTGCTTCAAACAAAAACCGGACAAATATATATTTGCAGATAGAAAAATGTTATAACCTGCAAGGTCCAAAAGAGTTGTTCGTATACATTAAGGTTCGATGTATTGGAGCTTATAGATAAGCGAGGCAAAGCCGCTTGTACATGTTAACAGTAGAAATGGAAAAACTCACCAGGCCCCAAAGTGTTGTTTGTAATTCCTCTGTGGTAGATAAATATATTACGGTGAAAGGTATTTAGGCCAATGGGTAGGTCACGCAGAACCGCCCGAATGTACTGTTACTATAGCAGGTTCTCATTTGCGGTGGTATAAGTATACGCATGGTTACGTCATAGGCTACTGTGTTTATCCAAAGAATAAAATCTAGGGGATTCCCATTGACAGGGTGACGTCATAGCATATGTTTCCCATTACAGATCATGGTTGGTGTAACAGTTTCACAGCTTTGTTTATGTGACAACCGTTACTTATATTTAAATTATAAAAATTGGTTAGTTCATTTTGCCGTCTGTTGTTTGAACTGTGTCCTCCAATGGCTTCTTCGTTTCAGTGTTATCCCTAAAGATTATCTTACGCCCGTTCAAATAAACGTCACCGCCTGCGCTATTTGTGTACCGCTGAAACACTTGATAGACCTTGTGATACAATTTCTTGTGCTAAAATGTGTAACATTGTAGCGCGGGTGGCTAATTTCCAAGTTTTGCAAAACAATGGGAGGGAAGCATTTATCAAATAATGCTGTAAAGGCGGAAATAGACAATAGCTCATTGCCGTTGTTCTTATTCCCTAAAAATGCAGTCGCGTGATGCATGCGAGTGTACTAAAAAGAGTCGCAAACATCATTACGGAGATGAGCAGAAATAAACAAACGGGTATTCGTCGCAAAGAGAATTTCTTGCCAACACGCCACAACACCTCCCTGTAGAATTGGCTATCTGGTTATATAGAGAAGGAATGGATGGGTGACTTCTGTGAGTATGTACGCCAATAACGTCTCGACAATCACTGTCATTTTTAAACTGAATTCGGGGATGACATGACGTGACATGAGGTCGTCGAAACGTTATGTAACGTTTTAATCGTTAATTTTCCTTTTGAATTCGAGAAAGCTGTAATAAGTAATGATATGGGTCATTTCAACGAAGGTCGGGCTGGTGCTCCCTGTACCAAGCCCGATGTTTGCTTTCATTGTGTTTGGTTCATTGTATCGTTCTGGTGTATTGTTTCTCCATTGTAGTGTACTTTGTAAACTTGGTATATGGTGCACCAGCCGAAGGACGGGTGTCAAGACGGAAGAGAGAGACGTTACCCTCTCGAGGGAGCCGCTCGTATAGAAACTGGTTCTTGAACAATGCTCGGATTCACTGTTACCGGCATGTGATAGACTATCGAATGGAACACCGGCTACGTATCTGCTGGAGCATTGATCGGCGTCATAAGTGGACTGAGTTTGTTGGTTCTCTACTCTGCTCCGAGAGGTTTTTCTCCGGGTACTCAGGTTTTCCTCTTTACTCAAAAACCAACATTTCTCCCACGGGGCCCCAGAAGCTTTCAGCTTTAAATCTTAACCGTGTATAAATAACGTTTCTTTACCTTTACCTTTACGGCCCCTCAAATGGCTTGATGAAGAAATGGGTGTGCTTAGAATACATTTTACACTTTACAGCCAGACCTGATTCTCGCGGCTCTTTCTCTTTGATTCTTGAAATGAACAATAATAATAATAATAATAATAATAATAATAATAATAATAACAATAATAATAATAATAATAATAATAATAATACATAGCTTATTTAGCGCAACGCTTCTCAAAGATCCAGCTGCGCTTTACAACAATGGTAATATAAATACAAAATCAATTGAATAAAGAAAAAAAAATAACTAGTAGAAATCAATGAAAACAAAAACTACAACTGCCTAAAGAGATGGGTTTTAAGTTTAGACTTGAACCACTGAGTGGTGACTGTTGAGACTGATGCTTATCATGCTCTATCCTCGATGGAGTAAATTCTGCATGTTTTAAATTCCGATCAAGTCGCGAGGAAAAATAAGCTCTTGTAAATAGATTGTTAGTTTTCAATTGATTATGTATAATGAAACCTCTATTGAGTTCTTAATTTAAATGGAACGGCTATGTGTTGGTATCTTACGGTGAGATTCTTTGTTGTATCGAACAACTGCTTCACGTTTAATTCCCCCTGGGCGCGCTGTGGCATATTCAGCCACATGAGATTGGTCTTCAATTTCTCTGTTGCTTTCGGTCGCAAGATAAAAGTGCACAACCTCGAAATGGATAATCCGAAATAATTTATATTTTGCTCGAAGTGCCGCAGCCCAGAAATAAGAAGAAATAAATGAGCTATATTTTTCGGAGGCTGTCGAAGATCCGAAATCTTTTGACCTTGAAAATCATCGGAGGCACATTTCACTGCGCCACAAGAAGCGTACAACTCCCATACTAAGCCCACGTCACGTCATTTTCACAGCCCGATCTATTTTTTAGACTATCTTTTCCCGCGAAAAAGAGCAACGAGGACGACAACGGCAACGAGAGCGCCACAAAACAATAGGTTTTATGAGCAAAAACAAAGGCCCTGCACGTGTGGCACGTGCAGTGACTTGTGATTAGTCATCGGGACTCCTGTTGGAGTCTAATATTTCCGGGAAATTCAATCTAAAAATAAATTGGTCTGTAAAAACGCCGTGACAGGAATATCGGGCAGTTGTATGCTCCTGGTCTCCTGACTACGCTTGATCGCCGGAGATGTATTACACCACGATAATTTGTAAGAGTATCCCAATGTTAAAGTGTTGGCGAATGAAAGGGAAACTTTTACACAGTAACCATGAAGAATCCATGGGAATAATGGGATTTCAAACCGTGCGAAAGGTTGAGTATTGTTTTGTGAACGGATAACCCTGACCGTGCAAGCAGATGAAAATTGTTTTTAACGAATAACCTGGCCATAACACCGCTACTAAATCTCGGCCATTGTATAATTTGCCTTTACATCGCGTGTAAACACGAAAGCCTCGCTTTGATTTTGACAAACCTAACGGCAACAAAATATCAAAATGTAAGGACCCCTCCATAACAGCTTCAATTGTCTCAAACGCATGTGACCAGACAAACCAGGATCGCTCCTTCAGAGCGGAAAAACGTTCTGCGCAGCTTTCTGCGCATCACCTTTTCGCGGGCTCTTGTTGCTCTTTTGAATGAAATCGAACACGATGCCAGGAGAGCGTTCGCACCTTGCGAAGTGTTGTGTTTTTTTTTCTATCATTTTATTTTTTTACCTAACTAAAGCGCATGGGATTGTACACCAACCACTGTTAGATGAGAGAAGAAATGTGCAGTGGAATTAAAAGCTTTGAAATTCCCTAAAAGGCGAGTATTCACGTGATTTGAGTTTGTTTGTGATCAAGGGAAAGAAGATTTTTTTTTTTCGATCGTTTGGTCGGTAAGTTTGTAAACAACTTTTTGTAAACAACTTGTTAGTGTAACGTTAAGTCCTTAATGATTTTTAAATTCTCAGTTTAATCGAATTTTGTTATAACCGCACTGCTTTGGAGTCAGTGATCTCTTGGACACTGAAGTGGTCAAGAGTGCGAAGTTATTAGGGTTAACAATAAGTGACAACCTGACCTGGAACGCCCATGTGAACGAGGTAGTCAAGAAAGCTAACAAAAAATTATATTTTCTAGTCCAGCTTAAAAGAGCTCAATTACCCTCTTCAGAGTTAGTTCTGTTCTACAAATTGTGCGTTCGATCTTCTGTAGACTACGCTGTGTCAGTTTTCTACAATGCGTTGCTGCAGATTGCCGCAGCACTTAAAAAATGAGCTCGTGCGCATCGAAAAAAGGGCGCTTTGCCCAGCTTGAGCTACAACAGTGCTTGTATTTTTGGGGGGCATAACGCCTATAGCTGAGCACCATAGTCTGTTATGCAGAAGACTGTTTGACGAAGTGTTTTAGATTCCCAATCATAGACTAAACAGCTTACGACCACCATTGAACAACGTCAAGTACAAACTCAGAAATTATCGTCCTTTTGCCTTGCCTCGTGTAAAAACAAACAGAGCAAATAACTCGTTTGTTTACGCAATGACCCGCCAATAATTCCAGAATGTTATTATAGATTTGTCAAAAGATCGATTACTATTTTAGATTTGTTTTTCGAATTAAATTATTATTGATAATTTTCTATAATATATATGCTTGTGAATTTTTAAATTTGTAAACTTTTATTGTAAAATTGCTTAATTCAGCTCTTGGGCTGCAATGTAATTTTGAAATAAACCATAAACCAACCAAAAACCAAACGTGCTTTTCCTTTATTATTTTTGCGCTTGATTTTTATATATAGGTGGTTTGCAGCCAATCTCTGGAGACACAGATAACAACGGTGAAATGAACAACTGCTGGTGGACGAACAAAAGGAGCTAATGAGAGATCTATTGTTTACGTCCACCAGCATGGCGGCGATGACGTAACGTGAAAACCACCTATACCGAATTACAGCGTATGTGGGAGAAAAATTAAGTCTGTGAAAAATAAATGCAAGACTATTCGTACACTTTACATTTGTGTTTTGTTGCAAACATACGGTAAAGCCGGCTATTCAAATTAAAGTAGAGAACGAAAATGGATTTCCCCGCGCCCGCGTTTCATGTGGTTCCTCGTGGTATCGTCAATCCCTGCTACATACTATCGAGTGGTATACCGTGGAATATCCCACGAGTCACTCGTATTTTATTTTCATTGAAAGTCAACTACAACCGGCTTGCGGAGTACTTAAATATATATTGTAAAATTTATTAAGACTAACGACCAATCTACGGGTAGAATTTGAGTCACATGTATACCTCTCTAAACTCCAATAAAAATTATTAACTTTCATAAAGGTGTCCTGCTCCGCTAATTAGTATGCATTAACTTTGATACAGATCTCTACTGATTAACATTACAAACACGACAAACACAATCTATTGTTTCATTTCACAAGTAACAAAATATTCGCGTCCGACCTTAATGGGCTTTAAAACGGCTCGTCTGCGGCTCGCCGTTTTAACTTCCCATAAAGGTCTCCCGCTCATATTTTATGTATTACTTAAAGTGCTTAAACCGAGTAGGGGACTTATGTCCTATTGTTTTTGCACCGGTACTGCTTGTACAAATCCTTAAATAAATAAATAAATAAATACTTCGAAAGAGGTCTTAAATTGACGAACGAAAGCGTTTTGTAAGACTGATACTTAATGTTATTAACGTCATAGGAAAAAGGTAAACAATGTTTACTTCCACGCTGGCAAAGAAATCTAGAAATATTGCGGAGATATTGAAGAACCTTCGAAATCCACCGAATGTTAAGTTGTGGCGAGAAACATGATGGACTGAAAAGATCGCAATCATTCTGGTTGCCTGGCACGTGACATAGATCTGCGACCGATAAAGCTCTACAGCTTTCAGTGAACATTTCGTTCGACATTAGGCTAGTTTCGAATTGTGGGAGAACATAAGAACAGAGTCGAGGTTGAGGGGAATAATTTGCATTTTCTTTTGTCAAAAACAAAGGAAAATGCAAAGTATTCCCCTCAACCTCGACTCTGTTCTTTTGTTCTCCCACAATTAGAAACTAGCCTATTTAAGACCACTTTCGAAGTTGTATATCCAAGAGTTGTAGTTGACTTTCAATGAAAATAAATTCGTTTTGATTTTGTCAAAGTCTTTCATGAGAAGTTTAAAAAGGTTCGTTTCATAGTACTTCAATCGGTGGATGAGGGCTCTTCGATATCCCAGAGCAATATTTCTAGATTTTCTCGCCAGCGTGGAAGTGAACATTGTTAGTCGGGCTGCGCGCGTCTCGCGCGTCGCCCGGGTCTAAGATTACCGACGGTTCTTCTTTTTCGTCGTCGAGTATCATCCACAAAGTGCACTTCCGGCGTTTCTGCGTAAGCGCTAACTATTTTTAACAGAGTGATGCCTGTTGTCACGTATCGGAAAATGTCGATTCACCTTGTGTCTTTTGAAGTCTGAACAAACAATATGTTAAGAGAAGTGTCTATGCGAATGATTGCAAGTTCAACGGCGAGAAGAAAGCTTTTAACATGAGTAAACTTAACTCCAGATGGACTGCCGTGTTTCCTCGTGTCTGCTTCAGTAGACTGCGAGTAGTCTCTAATTTTGGCAATGGATTGTGGGGCGGGCGAAAGGCACGTGCGCGCGCGAAGTTGCGAGGAGACGCGACGCGAGGGGAGCGCCAATAATTAGAGACTACAGACAAAGGGAGTTTGACCTTTGACGGCCGAGTGATTCGGAAGTAAAACAGCAAGAATGATACTTGTTGTCACGTATCGGAAAACGTCGATTCACCTTGTGTCTTTGAAGTCTGAACAACTAATATGTTAAGAGAAGTGTCTATACGAATGTTTGCAAGTTCAACAGCGAGAAAAAAGCTTTTAACATGACCAAAATTTAACTCCAGATGGACTGCCGTGTTCCCCGTATCCGCTCCATTGAGATGTACATTTTGTTGAATAACTCAAGTACGGGATATCACACACCCCTGAGACTTTGACAGGTAGTTAATTTACTATTTTCCCACAATATCTCAATTTCTGGACTTTAATTTTTGAATGATAACCGATTCGTTTTTACAAATGTACTAGCGGCTTGAAACTGTCCAGAAACGTTCCTTTCTTGTGTTTCAAATGACCCTGGATTGACGTATTTGTAAAGAGTTTCACTCTGCTAATTAATTTTCTACTCACATTTCACCGAGGCTCTATTCACATTTACCGATGCGAAAAAATCCTACATCGTTCGATAAACGTTTCCTTTCTGAAACAATTATCCATCGAAGCGAAAACAAGTGTGCTTAGTTTTTTTTGGAATCAATACACTATTTTTATCACCTTGCATAATGATAAACCTCTATGGCCTAAAGGTCATTGTTCTTGCCTGTGACGCAGCTAAACCGGGTTCAATGTCTTTTAGTGGTATATATCACGGGCTTAATTTTTTCTGTTTCTCTTTTTCTTGTTCTTTTAGAAATATTTTTACAAGTGTTATAATTATTGTTCTCAATGGTTGAGCTGTATTTTAGAGGAATATATGTTGATAGGGGTCTAAAGAAATAGACTCCAACACAAGCTAAACACAATGCGTCCGATGTAAGAAAGACAGACTTCCAGTTAGGGATACAATACTGTTTTTTGCAAGCCCGAGTTTAGGCTAATTGTAGCCTCTTGTTTACCTTTTTCCTACGATGTGAATACCATTAACTATCAGTCTTGGAAAACGCTTCAGTTGGTCTCCGTTGACTGACAACGCCTTAGTCTGGCATGTTGATTTGGCGGCAGATATTGTTTTCCAGAAGCCTGGATACTACCTCTGGTATCGATTTGTAATAATCTAATCGATAAGAAGTTTTATTTTTGCGGCGCGCCGAGCTGACAAGTCCAATTTGTGTGAACCAAGTTTTGTATGTGTGCCTCAAGTTGTATAAATATTCAAAGAAAGTTTTATATATTTACAAGATGTTGTGTTTATTTGGAAACAAGTTGGATATTTCTACATCGAGTTATATCTATATGAAACAAGTATTATATATTAAGGAGAAGCCTTATATATATATATATCAAGGAAGTATTTTTGTCCGTTTTGGCGCGTCATACACGAGAAAGGGTTGCATAACTATTTTATACCATGCCATAGAAAGTACAGCGGCCAGCAAGGCCAGCATGAGCGGGAATCTCAACGCCCGATGGGAAGGTTGGGTGTGATACCGTTGAATTGCACTGATCGATGGGAAGGTTCGGTTAAATACTGACGAATATACAACGGCTTTCCTGCATTCTGATTGGCTGTATTTTCTATGGCGTGGTATAAATAGAGAGAGCGCACACTACTGAACTTACAAGAACTTAAAAGAAAAGTTCCCGATAGAAATATTTTATCAAACCCGTTTCTACTGAAGAAATAAAAACGAGCCGAGTGCATTGTTGAGTAACATAAGCACTTGGGAGTTTTACGAACACGAGAGAAGTGCCTTTTTAGTATCATCGTGCATGTAAACGTCATTTCCGCCCATCCTATGTATTGCAACATCCTCCACAATATGATGTTGTAATTTCATTTTTTGTAATTTGGTAACATCTAAACCTGAAGAAGGCTGGTTTGGCCAGCCAAATATTGTTGTCAGATATATAATGTTGTATCAACCTTGCAGTAGTCTTTCGATTTCTAATCCTCCATTATTCAAGTTTAGTTGATTAGATCTCCTGTGAGATCCAACGTACAAGAAAGCAGGATCTTCGTTCACGGTCTTTACAGTTATTAAAGCTTTTTAATTACTCAAAATGACTTTTTTAAACATGTTGCAGTGAAAGAACAGAGCTTCCTTCAAGCATAACTGTTTTGGTGTAAACTTTGATGTGGCAGGACACGATTTTTGCTCGCAAACTTTTAACATTTTGACCCAAACTCTGTACTAAATAAAAGAAGCTTTGGGCTTTTAAAACAACATGTTAATAGTTATCTTCCAGGAATGTTTTCACAGCAATGTATTGTCATTAAGATACCCCACCTAACTTCAGAAGTTCTTTTCAAGCGCCTTTCTTCGGGAGCAATTTGAGAATTTACCACACGTTGGCAAAACTCATGGACTCTTTTTATATATAATCGACTATCATGATACTGCGCCGTGGGGGCTTAACGTAGGAAAAGAGATTGATGGTTTAAATATGTTGGTAACGAACAAGAGTGAAGAAACATGGCTGAGAATAGCACGAGAAAAGAGATTGATAGTTTAAGCTTGTTCATAGCGCTCACCACTTGAGAGACAGTTCTCGAAAAAAAAAACGACTTGATAGTTTAAACTTGATGATAGCTCGCAAAAGAGTTAAAGAAATTCTTGCAAATAACACGAGTAAGTTGATTTCTAGTTTAAACGTATTGACACTGTAGAGGAGAGTTAATAGAAAGGGCTTGAGAATAATTCAAGGGACGATATTGGTTGTTTAAATTTCTTTACTGCGCACAGGATTTCAGAAGAGTCCTTGAAAATGATAGGAGATGAGATAAGGCTTCGTTAAGCTTGTTCACCTCGCATATTAGTGACGAGACGAGCAATATGACGAGAAAGAAGATTGACAAAACCTGTAGACATTGCAAAAGAACGGGAACAGATTGATAGAGTATTGCACGAGAAAAGAGAATGAAAGATTAACCCTGCTGAGGCCGCACAATAGTTACGAAGACTTTTATAGTGGAGAAAAGACGGGAGACTGGTAATTTAAAACTTTTTAGTGCATAAGATCTATACGAAAGAATGCTGAAGGTTCAAACTCAAAAGAGTTTTGAATAGTGCTTGAGGATTCGACGAGAATAGAGATTAAGAGTTTTATATGGTGCTGCAAACTTTAAGTGGTTTTTTGAAAGGGCACAAGAGTTGCTTGAAAATAAGGTAAGAAAATTGAAGGGTTTAATAATTGGATGTTGATGTTAGCGCACAAGCGTTAGGAATAATGCTTGATAACTGGACCGGAGTAGCGGATGGTAGTTTAAAGATGGTAACAGCGCACAAAGGGTCAAAAGCAGTGCTTGTCAAAAGTAAGAGAAGAAATGAGTCTTAATTAATCTTGGAAATTACACAAAGATGAGAACATCGCACGAGAGACAGGGATTAAAACTAATCGAGTTTAAACTCGTTCGAGTCACTCAGGAGGTTCAACAAGAACAAATCGAAGGCAGGAAGCAGACAAGACGAAGAGGTCGACCCCAATGACAACATAGAAATAACGCAGAATTAAGGGGGTTTCTGTAATGCCTCTTTTGGGATGTGGTGATCAGCCTAACACTCAATCCCCCAACCTGAAGGGCCAGGGGCAGTCCTCTGTCAGGTTTCTTCCCTGCGACCAATCCGACATGGTTGAACCTACCAGCGAATGGCGTCCCAGTGCAGCCGGCATAGCTCTTAGGATCATTGCGACACTCAAGCTCAAACACCAGGATAGGGTAACAGTGTTCACGGTGGAGAAATGAGGGGCATAGGGAAAAATGATACCGGGGATTTGAATCCATGCATTGAGCTTAAGACGCAACAATTATAGATAAAGGTTAGGAAGAAAGACTGACGGGGAGATTCAGTCACTTAATGACGGTGCTTATCGTTTCTAAAGGCTATTTGTGAATGGACTTACTCATCAATAAACGTAATCTGAAGTCTTTTATATTAAAATTTTTATCTTGTCTCATATTTGTGCTTTAAACATGCCTCTCTAGAAGACATAGAGATGGATAGAGTAAAGAATAAGATAAACCTTGCTCTTTTCCGTCATCAGAACGTAAGAGTTTAGGATTGCCAGGAATTAAGGTCGCACGTTCTTGAAAATATTGTAACTGTTACCTCCTGGCCTGAGATGGCTGATTTTGCAAATAAGCGGTTATTTCCCTGTTAATAGCTCTTACGTAACTGTAAAGGGAGCTAAACAATTGCAAGTTGGTTACATTGAAAGAGTTAAAGACTGAGTTCGCACGGCTCTGCGCGTTAGGAAAGTTCCGACTTGGATCGACTTCGAGTATTTTCCTATTGTTTCTTTCTTAGCTTTTGTCTGACCGTGAGAGATAACATTGAACATAGCCATCGCAACGGGTGTGGGAATGTTTTCTAGGTGAAGTTAGTTGAATACTGTACTATAAAATTCTCAATACCCAGAAAAAGAGGAACCAGTTGCAACTGAAGAGTATTTAAGATCATGCAGGTTTAAATACTTTTATTGAGTATATTACGTAATGAGCCCACTCTTACAGTTGATTACTATTATGACCTCAACTCGACTGATTGTTTCCCCACTTTCTCAGCAGCTACATTGGCTCGTTGCTTTACAGAACAAACTTGCAGCATCGGTAATCGTATCGAACATGATTGTTGCCAGGTCCACCTCTCTGAAGTCTAAATTTGGACAAGAAATAAGGGTATTGGCATTCGACGTTTTGCCTGTCCAAGTACACTATGTTTTTCTCGGCTCCCTCATCGAAGTTGGTGCTTTTATCCATGCAATCGACTGTAGCGCCGTTCACTTTGTCTGTCAGGAGCTGCGTTAAGCGGGAAATAAATAAATAAATACTGAAATAAATCAATAAATAGGAAATAGAGAAATAAAACTGGATTTAGCAATCCATACTGACGCTTAGTTACTGGAACACTTTTTTTGTCTTTTAATTGTTTTTGTTTTCTTTTGTTCACGTTCATTCGATTAGCTTCAGCGGTAAGACATTCAAGTGTTCAGAGATTCAAATTTGCAATAAGCGCGTTAACGCCTACCCCCCCCCCCCCCCATTCCACTCCCCCTCCCGACTTAAAGGCAGCGGCAATTCTGTCACCAAATACCAGTAAGTTAATGACACTACTTCATCGATTTGAACTTAGCGCGCCCCTTGGTCTAAACGGAGTCAGTAGATTTAGATTTCCAGCAGGCCTCCAAGAACAGAAGTCCATCAAGCTTACTATGGATTACTATGGAATGGATTTTTCTCACTAAGAATTGAATTCGCTGATACGAAAACAAATTTAAGTGGAGGTCGCGGGTGAGTCTTGGACGTAATGGATTCATGAAACAAACGTTTACTAAGGTAACTACGGCAAAAAGGTTTACATCTTTGACGACTAGGAGCCGATAACGGTGAAACTTAACATATGTTGTAAGGTGACGGAGGCCATCGGAAGTTGTTCTATTTCTTAGTGAAGAAAAAGCAAACCTTAACCGAAAAAAAAACAAACAAGAACAACAACATGGTGATGTACATTTAAAAACCTTCTCACCTTGACAGCCGTTTCCAGCTCGTCAAGTTCTTTGGCAAGCTGTTTAACACGCTAAGAAGATAAAATATATATATCCGAAGAAACTGTGATCAAAAAGAAACGTTGAAAAATCGTCGGTAGCCGTCAACAAAATTCAGCCAAAAGAATCAAGCGTTTACCGTAAATTTTCAAAAGAAAATTCACAAGCAATAAATAAAATGTAAATAGTGAGTGAACGAATTTAAGGCTGAGAACGAATAGCGTGGACACAGGAAAATATGCATTTCTTTTTCCCCGTTTAACTTGAGCTCCATGTTTGTATGAGTAGATCTCTGTATAGTTCAGCTACTTGAAGTTTTAGGAGTTGGAGCAACCGCTAACCGCTAGCTAGAACAACCGCAAAAGTAGTTAAATTGTTTAAATTAATGACTTAATTTTCTTATTCCTCCATTATCGCCGTCTCTGCTTAATAATGATTTGTATTCTGTTAAAGAAAAAAAAACTACTGCATTTATTTTATGAGGGTACTTAAGAAAACTTCATTTCGTCTGTGTACGAAATCGATAATTTGAAAACTTTAACAAAGCGCAAAACTAATTATGAAATAATAAGGCCTATCCTTGCCCAAGACTAGAATTTTTGATATATTGAATAAATCTCAGTTAACTGTAGTAGCGCGACGTGCAATGCAGAAAATAAAATGTTTGGTATAAACAAGAGACTCGTAGAAGGACGTTGTCTTCGGAAAATAAGTATGGGTGCGCTGAATACATGTTAAACCGGGATATGAGAAAGACTGCAATGGCAACGCAATGCAAAAACACTGAAAACGCATTACCGGCTTAGCGGAACTGAAACTGGTCAGGCAAAGAAAGCCAAAAGCCAACACGGAAGTGAAACGAAACATCCTTGTGCGTTCGCGGACTACGTTTTATGAAAGAAAATGGCTTAATAATCTATCCTGGCTAAACAAAGTAAGGGAAAAACCTAAAGATTCTGTCGGTTAATATATTCTCTCGTGTCTTTCAAACTTCCGTCCGGCTTGAATAGGCTACTTTCGAATTTTGGGGAACAAAAGAACAGAGTCGAGGTTGAGGGGGATAATTTGCATTTTCTTTTGTCAAAAACAAAGGAAAATGCAAATTATTCCCCTCAACCTCGACTCTGTTCTTTTGTTCTCCCACAATTCGAAAGTAGCCTATTGTATTCGTCTTTCTAAGAATCCGTTAGGGAGTTATCAGTTCGCATGCAGGGACCCGCCATTGTTGAAAACAAGAATAATAAGACTGTTGCTATTTTCCCTTTTTTTGTCGTCAAATTGTAGGAAACATTCGGTAAAAAAATTGCTTTGCTTTTCCCGGAACTAAACCAATCAAGCACATGTAGGCGGAGCATTTTGCAGTAGTTGTTACATTTTGTGGCGTAACACACTCCGAGTTCAAAGATAATCGACAAAACGTCAGTATCGGTTTAGGTATCTGCCCACAAGCCAAGACGAGCATATATGTACATTGTTTCTGCTTCTTTCAACTTGGATGTAAATGTACACTAAAGAACTGATATTCACATGAAATAACCAACTTTATGTGGTGGAGACCCTGCTGTGAATTCGTAAGTAGTTGGATCCACGCTGAGTTTGAACCATAATTATTTAACAACTACCAATAAAACCATACACTCAAAGAGGTCCGCGCGATCTTAGGTTTGTCATGATCCCCCATGGCACCTAATAGCTGAAATCGAATATCCTGCAGCCTTTTACTACATTTCGAGCCATATTTTGCGAGCTTATTTAGTGCTCTTGACGATATTCATCGAAAGCAATTTAGTGGTAAACATTGGCACAGCAAGATGCCTAAAGACTGCTTCTTTTAAATATACAAATCTATATATGCTACTGCACGAGGCAAGGCATCAAAGTTCTCATAACTCCATTTTATAGGCAAATGTTATTTGTATTATAAGATATTGTATTGCATGTTCTGATATCGCTCTTGCAGTCATTACGACGAGCGAAGTAGCATTACTTACAAAATACAGTTTGGTTACTTTAGTTTGCAAAATAATTTCCTTATGACCGAAAAATCATACAATCATTCAGTCTCGACAATGCAATTTCTACTAGAATACATTTTGCAACACTAATATGTCGGTACATCTTGTTTAAATTTTATTTACAGTTTCTGTTCTATTTTTTTTTTTTTCTGATGGGTTTGGTGGAAAAGACGGGGCGCGGGGTGTCATGGTCGGGGTGCTGGGGTCTGTGGAAAACGTGAGGCGCGAACGAGAGGCATAAGAGCAAAGTGGGTCAAAAAGTGATATAATTTTTATTAACTGAAATTTTGAAAAAAAAATTGACCCCCAACGGTTTACAGTAACCTTGTAGTGTTTTAGAGTAGAAATATTCACACTTTATTTTTAATTTTTACTTTTCAGAAATGTTTTAAACATTATTGCTCCGTGTTTTCTACAGACCCCGGCACCCCGTGCCCCGTCTTTTCCACCAATTATACGACATTAAAAAGCTTCAAAATATGCAAAACAGTATGAAATTGAGTAAATTGCGTTTAAACTTGAGTAAAACATGTTGTAAATATTATCAAGATGGCAAATAAATGTTGAATGTTAAATGTTGAATAAACAGATCTGAAAGCGAACGTAAAGAAGAGATAAATAATGAAATGCAAAAAAACCTCTTTTTCGGCGCTTTTAGAACAACGGACCATGAGTTTATTTGTTTAGCGCAAACACTCAGCTGTTCAAACAAAATTTAATTTGTTCAAACTGTTTTGGTACTGCTGTTACTTTCATTTATTTCCTAGAAGCACTTTTATACGAACACAAATGATTATTTGGATAGAAATGGTCTTACGTCTAACTTGTTGGCTGCAAACGTTAAAACAACAATACTACGTCACCGCAGATAAAATGAAGCACTTTTTTACAGTCGCTCAAGTTTCCCAATAATTTTCTTACTTATAGTACATAGTAGGTGTCCCACCTTATCTGAAAACTGTGTGCTTTTCTTCAACGGAGGCAGTAACAAAACAGAAAGTAGCTGAACGTCCACGGTTTTTGCCCAGCTCTATAGCCCGATCACTGTGACAGAATGCTTTTATGATGTATGAAGAATAATTGTCAATCATTTGCCATCCTCTCGTCTTGCACTAATATAAGCTAACGTAAGGTTTCTCCTGATTGGCTGAAGGTGGAAATAATAACATTTGCTTGGATGACGCACTTTTCTTCGACAATTTTCTACAACTTTTTTTGAATGGTCTTGCAAAACAAAACAACTGGAGAAATGTAAGAATTTCACACAATTTTCTGTCGATTAAAGACAAATATTATTGAGAAGTGGCGAAAAAATTGATGTTGTAGTTTCTTTAACAGCTACAGTAACAACTATTGTTGGTGTTCTACGTCAGAAAATAGGGCCGGACCAAAGTCCACGCCTATTTCCATATATTACAGTGGTATGTGCCACAAGCCTCAGAGTTGTAATTAGAAATATAAAACTTTACTTTGAAAAACATTTAGAACAAAAGATGTTTATGCTTTAAAATTTAAAGTTTCCCACATACTGTTTAGTCGACTTTGAATAATTAGGAGTAATGAGAGTAATTAATGAATAAAAATATCTACCGACATGAATGCGAGCAGGAAGCAGAAAGAATTACGAAGTTGGTTTAAGATAATTCATTTTTTACCAAGCAATGTTACTGCCTTTGGTACATGCCTGCATGTTTAATTCATATAAAGTTCATATCAGGACCTCCATTACCTTCACTGCATGAGGCGGTAATTTAATTTGCTGACCAATGCGGTAGGCTGTGGTTGATTCTTAACACCAGAGATCCACAGTGAGTATGAACAAATTTTAAAACAATTGACCATAATAACACGTTGGAGTAAATTTTATTTAATTTTCGATTATTCCTTATAACACTGAATGGAATAATCTCATCGAAACTTGTAACCTTTCGTTGTATTTCTCTAACTCGTTTTGTGTGTATAATAATAATAAGGTAAAATGGCATTCTAATGGAAATATAAAAGGAACAAAGAAAAAAGCAAGGGAGTTGCTTGATCATAGTAGAGAATATTATCCTTCTCTGGAAAAGCACACTGAAACGACACCAACTATATTTTGATTCGGCTGTTATACTGCTGTCCCTGACAGTAAAGTTCTGAATTTGTTGAATAAGGGGGCGTTATACCTGGATGTTAATGAAACAAGGAGTGATTTGATGAAGAAATTAAAAAGGGAAAATAAGGCATACACAAACACTTAGACAGTACATTACAACGCGGGTGCGCGTCAGTCTCAGGGAGGACTGCTTGGTATTCGTCCAAATTTAATTTTTAATCACCTTAAATTCTTCATTTTTCTAACCGTCCCTTAAGCCCCCCCCCCCGCTTCTTTCGTCTTCTTCATAAACACTCCAAAAATCACCCAAAAATTAAGAGATATTATGGGGTTATGCACTATAAATGGCTTCTTTTGACTGCATGAAATCTCGACAAGATAATAAGGATAAAAGGTCAAAAAGTGACAAAAACGTAGCATTCAGGTGTGTGTCCCTTGAACAAGATTTTTGCATAATAGGCATTTTAGATGTAGAAACGAATTCGATAACAAAAAAATACCCTGCAATTTACTCTGTTTAAATTGCTTAAACACACGTTAGTTGTCCCAACGTGAACATTCTATTGTTTCGTCCATCCTCATACTGTTGTTTCATTATTGTAATTTGTCAGAAACTTTAAGAAAACCGCCCAGGTAAGATGAGGTTCCCTTTTAAAATATCACCACCAAGGGAAACCAATTAAGAAATGCTTTGAGTGAGTTCTAAGTTTCCTGGTAACCGTCTCATCCGGAAGAACAGTTGCCATTTCCATAGTGCTACGCATTTCTGCTTTACTGAATTTTGAATCAAAACCTGGTTTTGCCGCGTAGCACTGACTCAGAACCAAATGATGCTAAATGAAAATTTTGTTGGCGGTGGTGGTGTTGTCGAAGTGCTGAGAAACTGTACATTAACAGTCAGACGTTTCGTGAATAACCCCTTCATCAGTGTTAGTTTAATTTGTAGTCAGGGGTCTGTAACAGTAACAGTTACAGTAACAGTAATTTATTTAGCCACATTAACGTCTAAGAGCACAAGTGCTCGTTCAAAATACGAACGTGCATTAAGTCTACAATTATAAAATTAAGTGTATGATCTAAAATCTATGTACAAAATATAAAATTACAGAAAATTACTGAAAATTACAGCTGAATTGAACTTAGCTTAGACTTAAAAATATTAACATTATCGGCCAGCTTGTAGTGACTAGCATTAATAATTTGGGTTACTTATTTTGTAATTAAATGAAAACGCTTTTCGGGCTAAGATTCGTTTCAAATCTAAAGCAATATCATTGCTATGATGACAACACCCATGTCATGGCAAAAGAAGCCAGCTAAAAAGGCGGAAAAAGAGGCAAACCTCATGGAGTTTAGCGCTGTTGAAAGCCCACCTGGTGTTTTGGTTACTCAAAGTAAACTCAAAGTATTTCTAAATTAGTTTCCCTTGGTGGTAATATTAACAATAGCATTTGAAAAAGGAAGCTCCACTTACCGAAACGGTTTTCTTGAAGGTCCTGAGAAATGAAAATAATGAAACAACAGCATGAGGTACACTTGAAAATAATTCAAATCAAATATTTGAGAAAACAATACAACATTTAAGTTTGAATAATTTACGTGGTTTTTAACCAGTTTATAGAGACAAGGTATGTTTCTGTTATCAAGTTAGGTTTTACAATGATATCGTTAATCTGCTTTTACAAAGCCAGATAAAATTCTCAACTAACACCAAACAGCTTCAAAGCTTTTTGCTTTTCCTTTTTTTATGTATCCATTAGAAAGTCATTTTACGTTATTGCTTTAAACACTAAACGAGTTAGGTATGGGTCGCACTTGGGCAAAGTTTTCAACTTTGCCAGCAAAAAAACACAGAAAATTTGAAACCGCAACCGGGAAGCAAACTTTTGGGTTTAAATATCAGGGTCGCACAAGGGGAAAAAATATGTCAGTGATGACACTTTGATAAACCAGACACACATTTACCCACGTGTTACCGGGAGAGAGCAGTGACCTGAAAAAGGAAAACAAACGTTAAAAAATGCGTCCCGTTGAAGCACTGTTGATAACGATCACGGTGATATTTCTCCTTTTTATTCAGTTAAATCACGAGCATTTTTTTGTCTTTTGTATGATGTATGAAAGATGGGCTAACGAATGTTTAACTGTTTTGACTTTGACTGCCGACCGGTTAGCTCAGTAGTAGAGCACCGGACTAGCGTGCGGGAGGTCGCGGGTTCAAACCCCGGCCGGAACAACACTTAGGGTCTTTAAATAATTGAGGAGAAAAGTGCTGCCTTTGTAATAACATCTGCAAATGGTTAGACTTTCTAGTCTTCTCGGATAAGGACGATAAACCGTAGGTCCCGTCTCACAACACTTGCACCTTATAATCTGTGGGACGTTGAAGAACCCACACACTGTTCGATAAGAGTAGGGGACGTAGTTCCCGGTGTAGTGGTCTATCTCTACCTTTCGTCTGTCTTTGACATTCATGTGTGGGTTGGGTGGGTGGGTGAGATCAAATATGGACGTCCGATCTCACCCTAGTGAAGCATTGTAAACTATCCCTGAAAAGCCCCGACGGGGAGAGGATAAGTACGTATGTATGTATGTATGTATGTATGTATGTATGTATGTATGTATGTATGTATGTATGTATGTATGTAGAGCGAGAAATCGACGTCAGCGAAGACTACTTCGAGCACCATATGCGTGGTCAGTTCCTCGACCGGTCGTGTCGTGGTTTGACCTACACTACTACGATCCAACGATACCTCAAGAAGTTTTTCGTCAGCAGCTTCGTGTGACGAGAAATACGTTTAACCAGATTTTGAACATGTTGAACCATCGTTTGGTACGACAGCAATCGCGTTTCAGGGACCCATTACCACCGGAGCATATACTTGCATTAGGGCTTTATCGCCTGGGTCACGGAAACTCGTATGTAAGCATTGGGCCATCGTTTAATGTCGGTAAAGCGACAGTTATTGAAGCAGTACAAGACGTGGTGGAAGCGCTTTACGAAATACGCAATGAACACATAAAATTTCCGGAAAGTGAAGCAGAAACGAGGGCGGCCATAGAAACATTTCAAGATCTCTCAAACCTACCGAACATAGTTGGCGCGATTGATGGCTCTCACGTAAGAATTAAAGCACCCAAGGACAGTGCTGTTGACTATTTCAGTAGATATCAGCAGCATTACTTTATAATTCAAGCAGTCGTAAATGGCCAAAAACTTTTCTTGGATTTTGCTTGTGGTTATCCAGGAAGCATGCACGAAGCTCGAGTTTTACGTCGCAGCGCAATTTTTAGGAGAGCAGAGGGAGGTGATATCCTGATTGCACCTACTGTCAACATAAATGGGAACGAAATAGGTCCGTACCTTGTTGGCGATAGTGCATATCCCCTCAGCCCCTGGTTAATGAAACCGTACCCAGAAGGTACTAGAGATCGTGATGAAATCAAATTCAACAAGGAACTTTCCTCTGCGAGAGTAAAAGTGGAATGCGCGTTCGGTTTGATTAAAAGTCGATGGAGAATTTTACAGAAAAGATTTGACAGTACTATAGACTTTGCAGTAAAAAATGCTATAGCTTGTGCAGTTTTGCACAACCTTTGCATACGATTGGGTGACAACTGGGAAGAAGAGGATAACGATGACGACAACCCCTGCCCTCCTATCGCGGGGCCAAATATTATTCGTGATGCAGATAACATGAGAGAAATCCTAAAAGAGTACATTCGATAATTTTTTTTATTCAGTTAAGAACACTTTTACATGATTTTTTGTCATCTGTTGTTACTGTTTATTTGCCTGATTTTCTTGAATTTTCACTCGCACAGTAAGTGGCAACACCACAATCTAACAATATAATTTTCTTATAAAATTTTCAAAAGTTCTCAGTAAAACGTGTCTTGATTAACATTTTGACCATTTCGTAAAAGGTAAAAAACTACAATTTTATACTCCTTCAAATTACAGTCCTACAGATGCAATCGGAAGCATGCTGTGGAAACGGAAACTGAATAAACGCAAGATAAAATGTTGAAGAAAAATGTTCAATGAAATGTGAAATAAAACGTTCAATAAAACATTCAATAAAATGCTCATCATATGTTCAGATATATATTACTGTTTCTCTAAAAACTTGCTTACAGCGCCTACCAAGGCATTTATGGTCGTCAGTTGTTGTTCTTCATTCTGGAAAAATTGGTTACAAAAGAATTCATGTCAGAACGTTAAGTTTCAAGTCCCGACAAGGCAGATTTAAACAGTTTTTCTGTCCTCATCGTCCTTTTCTTCCCTCTTTCCCTATTCTTCGTTTTCTTCCTTGCCGATCTTGCGTGCTTCTTGCTTGTTGCTCCAGCATCATCGTCGCATTCAACGCTTGCATCGCTAATCGTTTTGTTTGCATCGCTTTCTTCCGACACACTCCCCGCTTCTTGGACATTTTGAAGGGTAACGATGTCGCGGCAACCCAGAACTTCGTCAATTTCATCGTAATGAGCTGATTTCCTTCGATTTCCTCCAGATTGCTTGCTATTCCAGTCTTTGGCCTGCTTGTATTGATCGACAAGGTATTTCATTTTCTTTTGGTACTTGTCTGTTGTTCTCTTGGTACCGAATTTGTCATTCATTTTCTTGGCAATATCGTCCCACGCTTTTCGGGCCTCCTTGCTCTCAAGGCGGTCAAAATTTTCGGCCCATAACCTCAGCAACATTTTTTCTTCATCGTTTGACCACCGAGCGTACACTCGTCTTTCCTCAGCAGAAGAAGACGAAGAACATGGTCCGCTGAGATCGACGAGCTCCGGAGACGACGATGAAGCGGAATTCTGCGAAGGGCTCTCAATAGTTCCAACAGTTGCCTCTTCAGGACCACAACTTTGGCCTTGAGAGTACACATATTGTGAATACTTGCGTTGCCGCCGAAATAAACGGGGAACTGTGATGAATTGTAATAATAAAATCCACGTCCGTTCATGGTAAAGAGATAGCGCGAACTGAAGCAGATCTCGCGTGCTGTTAATTTGTGTAGAAATTTTAATTTGCGTGTAGAAAAAGAGATAAACGACAGCTAGCGTGACGAGCTTGACAACAAAAATAGAGCCATCGTTGTTGTGGACCAGCAAAATCTCCGTGGTAACCCCTCATATGGAATACCGAGGTCGATTTGACCTCACACCCTACGGAAATTGCAAAAACGACGAAAAAGTCCGCCGGTAAAAAAGTGTTAAGAGTGTTATTAAATGATGTCATGAAGGTCCAAAACATTGAAAGAAACGACCGCCATGTAATTGGTCCCCCAGCCTAAACCTCTCGGAATTGAACTCTATTTTTATGCTCATACTTTTTTTTGTTTCAGTAAACCAATATGGCTGGTAGTCACGTGAATGAAAAAGGGACCGTCTACGCTAACAACTATCCTTTGCGCAATCCCACCACCACTGTCAGAAGACTTATAACCGGCTATTTCCATGCAGGGTAAAAGTTTTAAAAGATTAAAATTGCCAGAGTGTGCAATACACAATCAATTTAAGAGTTTTATTACATAGACTGTGTTTATTACAGAATTTTTAATTAAAATAACAAGGTTATAATGACTCTTAAAATGTTCTGGCTATGATACTTTTCGAAACCACACGTATATAATATGCGTATTAAGTTAACCGAATTCAATAGAACAAAAACGGAAATTTTCAAACCTTTTTTTATACTTATTTTCCCTCTTATTGTTTTTGTGGACTACGTTTTCTCCGACATAAACTCCATCCAGGTGTTTGAGTTTGGTCTTGATAAAATTTCACAATGCTAATAACGATTAGAGAGACAAGTTCCAGGACTAGAATATATTGCTAAATGATTGATTATCCGTCTAATTGACGAATAATTTACAGAAGAAACTTGCAGCATCGGTAAGCGTAGCGAACTTTGGCCGAGTTGAAGTCTCCTTCCCTCTGCAGTAGGAACTGGGCCAAAACATAGGGGTGTGGGCCGAGATCTGTCAGACATATGCGCTCTAACAACATGGGGCACGGTCTTTTAGTTGGAAAGACGTCACAAGAGTCGCTTTCCTTGTTTGACGGTTGAAAGGGGGATTCACTCTCCGACAGGTTAACAATTACCGTAAAAACTATATTAACTAATAAAGAGCAGCGAACAGTATTATGTTTTTGAGTGTATATTTGTTTTAGAGCAAACTAACTGGGCCGCATGAAGTGGATTCGTGAGAGGGAATAGGAGGAACTAATTACAAAATCTCATAACTCAAAAGGGAAGGCTTATTAGAGAGGGTGCTTATTACAAAAAACTACTTCCAAACGAAGGGCTTATTAGAAAGAGGGGTTAATAGATGGAGGGGGGGGGGGGGGGGGGGGGGGCTTAATAGAGCTTTTACGGTATGCAACTGCAATCAATCCCCTGCTGGCCATTTGAGTCTTTTTGCGGCATCGTTCATAACCTCCATGCATCCGTGAGTATTACTTTTCATTTTTCGCTAACCTGGACTTCCTTTTCTAGAGCGCCGACTTGAATTGCAAGGTCTTCTAAGAGCTACCAAAACAACAAATATATGAGAATGTTGTACAAATTAACACATGAACATCTTTCACCTGGAACATGTGCAAAACAATTTACGCGAAAAGAATCTTAGAGGTATTACAAAATGGCGTAAAAAGCAAATTCCAGAATTATCGAGATTAAGAATAAAACCTTTCTCAAGTACGAAGCAGAACGCCCAGGGAAATTTAATAGAAAGACTGTTTTTAATAAATATGTACCTACTGAACTAGTAATGAAGTAGTAATGCTAAAAACTCGAAGTTACTTTTCTCTTTAACGTTTTATCGAAAACTGATTATTTTTGTTTTAAAACACCACTGTTTTGTTGCTGAAAGCATATCAGTTTCACCACACCATGTTAATTTTAAATCCATTTCCAACCATTTCAGAGGATTTTAATTTAAAAATTTTCCGGTGTAGCAAACTTCCTGCGCGGGCCCTGACAGAATTTCCCAATCAGAAAGCTCCTTTGTCATATTTTTCTAATGTAATATATTGATTTCTTAAAATAAAAGTTAAGGAGGCAGATGACCAGGCGAGCGATGAAAACATATTGTTTGTGATAACATTGGCTGACGTTCCTACGCGGAAGGCATCATGCGATTCAAATGAATTCTGCAACACCAGTAGGAGCTATATAAGGTCCAAGGATTGACGATTTCCTCCAAAGTTTCATCACTTTTTCTCTATCTATCAGTTAAGATTACGATCAGTAGTAATTGTTTCGAATTTTTGAATTTTGGTGCTCTTTCGGCCAGGTGTGAAGAGAAATCAACGACTGTTACTTTCTTCACATCATTATTATTCATTCGTGCGAATTATACATTTTTTTAGGGGAGGGGGGGGGGGGGGGGAGGGTGGCTACAAAAAGCTCAAGCTGCAATCTACATGATTTTGGATAAGAAATAAATTAGTTTGGAGCGGTCCCAAATACTACGACTTTACGGCTATCGGATGTAAGAACAATTGTAGCAATTTTCAAGCCGATTTTCTCCAAAGTGCGGTGGTTTATTTTAAGACCAAAACTATTTTCATTAGTATAAATCTGGTTGCGTTCTATCACGAAAGCCGTTCTCTGATTGGTTGCACTAATCGCTGTCTATTCTGTGATAGATAGTGAGTAGCAGTTGTCAACAAAAATGGCGGCCGCTTCTTTGCGTTTTCGAAGTGCCTACGAGGAGGATTTAGATAATTTACTTGTTTTGTTTTGAACGGCTAGTAGATAGCATGATAGCTGATTCGGGCTGCACCCTCATCAGCCACACGCAATAGAGATCTCGAGCTAATATATGATCTAGTTTTTAATTAGTTGGTCTAATGTGACTATTCAGGGGTCGGTTCTCGAAAGTCCCGGTAACTTAACAGGTCCAAAACCATATTTTAGACCAAAATTCAAGAAAGGTAGGGTGTGTTCTGACCTCTAATAAAGTCTATTTTGTTTGTGAATGATATATGAAATGAATAAAGTCTAATAAAATAGTTTTGGTCTGTAATAAAGTCTATTTTGTTTCTTAGCTGATAACTCAACTGTGTAATTTTCAAATGTTTTGAACTTCCCATCTGAAATGGGAAACAGCTTAACGGAACCGGTAATTACCGGGAGCTTCTAGAAACGGACCCCATGGGCGGATCTACGGAGGGTGCAGGGAGTGCGCACCCCTCACCGCCCTCCTGAGACGACCTGCGGCTTTTTAATCTAATCAGTATTCTGCAAAGAAACAAAAAACAAAAACAGGGAACAAAAAATAATAAGAAGAGGAGTGTCCCCCTCCTAAAAAAATCCTGGATCCGCTCCTGCTATTGACCTGTTTGGTCACCACGAAGAGTGGATACCAGGGCCACACTCACCGTGGCGATCGTGCTTCACCAAATATGATTATGTTCCCTGCTAGTACAGGCCTCTCTTCATTGTATTCAGCGTGCTTAAACTATTGTATTCAGCGTATTTAAACACGGAAAATCATCAGTTGAGTCTTTACAAGTTAAAAACTAAGACTATTTACAACTGCTTTACATGATTGCCTTGTGGGAATCCGATATGCTGGACACCTTCTTCAGATTTCGCTTAAATTGATCAACAGATCCGACATTTTTAAGCTATCGGGCAAGTTATTCCATAACTTGGCCCCGCTATAGGAGAAGCTACTTTTTAACCCTTAAAGTGTCAATCGTACGAATTCGTACGATAGACAGGGCTACCACTTTCAAGCTTTGCCACATTCTCAAATTTAGAAAGCTGGTCATGATGGCCTGTTTCTAGTGTCAAACAGTAACTGTTTTAGGCCTGAAGGGCAAATTAACTAAGGATAAACTTCGAATACCCTTTCATATCGTTGTTCCTTTTCAAGCAAAACCACATTTGCCCATTTTATGCACCATTGAGCAAAGCGAAAATAACACATCTTTGCTTTAACCTCTAATTTAAAATCTCCTTTTGAAAGCAAAATTTCCCAATGACAGAAAACTTTCAACTCATGACTGAGCATTTAGCTTCCATTCTGCCTCTCTCGCCTACAGTGAGTCAAGCATCAGCCATTAACACGTAATTTTTTAACTTCACATTTTCTGAAGTAAGAAATTTGGAAAGAATATAACTTTTTTCCTTCATACTTTCCAAAAAGAAAGCAAAAACTCGTAGCTTTAACTTACAAATTGTCTATAGGCATAAGACCTTAGACCTTATCAGCTGTGAGATTGACTAAATTGACCAACAGGGCTTAAATCCAACTTGGTTTGTTTCAAATCTGTCTTTGTATATTCTGACCACTTGTCCATTTACAGTAACGTTAAGCACATAAGAGCGTTTATTTTTCCAGTGGTGTGTGGCAAATATCTCTTTAATATCGCAAACTTATGTAGACGGAAGTGTACATGTAGTTCAAAATTAGTACGATATCCTTAAAAAAGACCAAAACATTGTTTCGACTAAAAATTGTGGAGAAAATCACACATGCTTTATAGATAGGGTCAAAAAGGTTCCATGGAAATTTCCATGTACCCTGTAACAGTATGGTTAATTTAAAAATTCTTTACCAGAAGGGTACATGGAAATTTCCATGTACAGTGCAACAGTGAGACTATAATTCAAAAATTCTTTACCACAAGGTTCCATGGAAATTTCCATGTACCCCATAACAGTGAGGCTATAATTCAAAAATTCTTTACCACAAGGTTCCATGGAAATTTCCATGTACCCCATAACAGTGAGGCTATAATTCAAAAATTCTTTACCACCTGGGTCCATAGAAATTTCCATGTACCCTGTAACAGTGAGACTATAATTCAAAAATTCTTTACTTCAAGGTTCCATGGAAATTTCTATGTACCCCGTAACAGTGAGGCTATAATTCAAAAATTCTTTACCACCTAGGTCCATAGAAATTTCCATGTACCCTGTAACAGTGACACTATAATTCAAAAATTCTTTACCACAAGGGTCCATGAAAATGTCTAAGTAACCTACCCCTACCCTGTAACAGAGCAAGACTAAAATTCAAAAATTCTTCACCACCAGGATCCATAGAAATTTCCATGTACCCTATAATAGTGAGACTAATTCAAAAATTCTTAACCACAAGGGTCCATGGAAATTCCTGTAACAGTGAGACTAAGTCAGAAATTCTTCACCACCTGAGTCCATCGAAATGTCCATGCACCTGTAACAGTGAGACTATAATTCAAAAATCCTTTACCACAAGGGTTCATGGATAACAGTGAGGCTATAATTCAAAAATTCTTTACCACCTGGGTCCATAGAAATTTCCATGTACCCTGTAACAGTGAGACTATTATTCAAAAATTCTTTACCACAAGGATCCATGGAAATTTCCATGTACTTTGTAACAGTAAGACTAATTTAAAAATTGTTTACCACAAGGGTCCATGGAAATTGCCAAGTACCCTGCAACAATGAGTCAGGCTAATATAAATATTCTTTACAGCAAGGGTCCATGGAATCTCGAAGTAACAATATTATAAAAATAATTAACTATACTATCATGTAATGACTATAAATTTATTAATGTACTAAATACTATAACAGAAAACAATAACAATCATTTAGTAATATTGAAAAATTAAATTATGAGCTCGAGATTTCTATCGTGTGATAGCTGATGAGGGTGCAACCTGAACCAGCTATCACAGATAGAAATCTAGAGTGATTAATCTTATTGTTTTAGTATAAATCTGCTAGTTGTTTAAAACTAAACAAGTAAATTATCATGAACCTCCTCTCAGACATATCAAAAATGCAAATATGCGGCCACCATTTTGTTGACAATCACTGCTCACTATCTATCACAGAATAGATAGCGAGTAGCGTTTACAACTAATCAGAGAACAGCATAGAACGCTAGTAGGTTTATACTAAAATGTGATATTTCCAGCTCAGTCTTCTCCTGTTCCCTCTTCATTGCTGTCTGATTGCACTTCGTGTTTGTGTACAAGGGCTTTGACTTCCTTCTTGAATGCACTGACAGGCTTTTGTTGATCATCAATACTCAGTAAATTCACTTTGCATTCAAGAGATGGCCTAAGGCAGGAAGAAACTGAAAAATTTTGTAGAAAAAGTTAGCATGTTTGTTGTCTAAGACTTTACTTACTTTGATGACATTATTTTAAACTACTAACAGTGTATTACAGCTGGTTATTATATTTATCTTTGTTATAAGTTGTTTAAGAAATAAAGTACTGAGTTATTTACAGAAAAAAAAAAGTGCTTGCAGTTTTTCTATACCTGTTTTGACATATCGTATTTATAAAAATCACAGAGGCATTTTTGGATTAGGTCAAGACTTCTTTCATTGACGTAAATAACTTTTGACAGAATTAGCATCATCCATAAACATGTCATTATCGCACGCTATGAAGAAAATGTCAAAATGACAATGTAGGAGATCAAATAAAAAAAAATTAAATGTATGTAAAACAATACAAGATATACACATATACCTTGAATCTGCAAGTTTCCTAACTCTAACAAAATCCCTCTTGGTGGCACAAAAAGCTTTATAAGGTGCCTCATAATCTCCTCCTCATCTTTTGCAACAAACCAATTTGTAGCACTTCTCAAAGGGGTTCCAACAAAAATTACAGATGCCTTTTCCACTACATCTGTCAATCCTGAGCCAGCTGTTGACAAAAAGGCATTAGACATCAAAAAGGTACATGTAGTACAGTAATATTGTTATATCTGGAGCTACTAGCTGCTTCTTTAATGATAACTTTTAAACATTCATTTAACTGTTAAATTCAGTCCTGTCAAAATGCTATCTTGCAGTGGGCAGCATAACTGGAGTAGTATGCAGTTACTGCCAGCAAACCTATTGTAGTTAGCCTGCTAGAGAACTCACAGTGAAGCATAAGTGTGAAGTAAGCGGCAAATAGTTTATTGTGGGGGGCACAGCTGCCATTACATTTTGACGATGTCGCTGTTAATTAAAATAAAATTTAAAAAGGAGTAATTCGTCTAGAGTATAACAAAATTAGGCTGACAGTCAGATACTATTCCAATGTGTTTTTTACCCTTAGCAGAAATTCCACTCCAGGCTACAAACATGACATGGCCTTTCCCTCATGGGGTACATTCCTCCAGAGACTGCAGGCTGGCCTTTGTTCTAACTACAATGGTGTAGTTAGATATGCCTGTTCTTGTGTTGAGGCCACAAATTTGCCTCACAATGGCTTTCACTTTGTCGTCACTCCAGTTCTAAAGGATGAAACATTTCTCTAGCAATTTGCTGCAAGAATAATGTCAGTTTCTTGGGAAGTGTTTGCGGAAAGGCAATTACAAGACACAAGCATGAGTCAAAAATTGAAAATATCTCACATATTTGTAGGGTTTCAATAAAAGCCGGTTACCAGCGGTTTACCGCCGCCTATCATGCCTCTTACCACTGTCTATTCAGTTTGTATTTCTAAGATTTCTACAGCCCCCTTTGTTATCACAGCCATCTGTTCTACCTCCTCCAGCCGAAAACTTATTGAAACCCCTGTATTTCACAAAGCGACAGTTTTGGTGTCAGTCTGCATTAATTTTTATACCCAGTCTGCAGTCTGCATTTTATACTGACTGGTTAAAAGAGACTGCAAAGTTTTGTGAATCTTTAAGATTAAGATTTTAATTCTTTCAAGGAAACAAATTTATGATTAAGCCTAAATAAAATGTTCTACCAAACTCAACGTTAGCATAGCCTTGATGAGGGCAAAAAGACAAATTATAAGCTTAAGCTGAAATATAAAATAAAATACAATCCTAAAATCAATCCATCCTTATTAAGGGTGCGTTTCTTTGGGAGAATCCAAGATTGGATTTTTGATCCGAGATCATGCGGATTCTTTACCACCAAAGAAACGAAAAATCCGAAAATGGATTATTTTTCATTAGCCGTGACAACCCCAACATGCATAAAAACTTTGAAAATACAAGCAGGGTGGATAATTTCGGTTCAATTTCATGATAAACTCACCTTGATCGTTTGCCATGACCCAGCTGATAAAATAGCGAGAATATGGCGGATTCCCACAAGACGACCGCTTGCCAAAAGTATTACTTTTTGTATCTGTTCCCCAAAGAAACGCACGGATCATGAATCCTAAAAATCCGGATTTAGATTTGATCTAATGTATCCACTCGGAGGGTGGATTCTCTAGATTCATAATCCGTTTTCGGATTATAGTAAAGAAACGCAAAATCCATTTTTGGATTCAAGAATCCGGATTTGGATTTTCCCAAAGAAACGCACCCTAAGTCACACATTTACTCAGTGACTTATCCCAAAAGCTCATGAAACTAAAGACGTTAAATCTATAAAGTCCCCTGAAATGAAATGAACGTAAAACTCAAGTCTTAAGTGAAAGCTTAAAATTTCTCACCTACACCGTGAACAGAAATCCTTACTGATATTCGACTCTGTTTCCCCGATAACGTTGACATGACATCAATGGAACATCTAAAGCATGTTGTATCCTCAACTGACGATGAATCTCTTCATGAAGTGTGCTTTCGTACAAATCTCCACCGCAAAATGGATTCATATCCCCAAGATCTGAACGCCGATTCGAAAATTAAAGCTCCAAACAGCGAACGTCGGGCATATAATCGAACGTGGCGGTTGGTTTGTCTTACTTTGCGCCTTCTCTAACGACCGCAATCAGGCAATCCAGCGGATCTCACACAGCAGCAGCCAATGGTAGTGTGCGCATTATTCACGTGACTAACCTCATGCTTTTTACCGAACAAAGAGCAGAGGGGCATTTTGTCTGCGCATGTTCCGTAATCCCGTTCTCATGAGGATAACCGCTGGAATGAATCTGTCAATGAAGGCAATGGCGGCTGACAAAAAGCCGTCTTGTAGAGCTTGTGGCTCTCAAAGTTTCCCTTCTTCAAGCTGTATTTTTTTTCGGGAAGAAAGCTCCAGCCAAATCCGTGTCAACCGAAACCTTCATCGACGAATACAATATGAATTTTTGATGCGACATTGAATTTTGATGATGACAAAAAAGTTGAGTTTGGTAAGTTTGTCACCAGTAAAATTCAGATTGGATAAGACGCTTGTTTTGGAACATCTGAAAGGGTCTCTTAAGAGCTCTTTAAGAGTACAGCGTGAGTACAGACACACTGAATGACCTATCGTCCGGATCGTCTCGAAGAAGTATAAACAATTTAGTTAATTGTACGTCCTTTGAATGCTAAACTACTAGGGTTGAGCATTAAGAAATGAAGATTATCAGATTGTATAATTTAAGTCGTAAGCGTATTTGAACATGTGAGATTGCGTTGATCTGAGAATATCGCCTTTTTTGTCGAGAAAACAAAACAAAAAAAAAACAAGGTAAACAAGAAGCTTACTTGAGTTTTAGAAAAAATATCAATTATTTTTATCTTTGTTTCAATACTTCACGTCCTTGAGATTTTGCAAGTTACCATATGTAGATGTAGACGTAGATGCTTGAGTTGTGTTACGGCAAAAACGTGCAGCGCGTTTACCTTCTGTTTGCACAAATCTACGTACACCACCTAGGACACGAGTTTCTTGGGCATGGACAAAAAGGATACGGAAATTGGGGGGATGGATGGTCAGCTATGATTTCATTTCCTTTATTGTAACTTGTTCTGTTAGGAGAAGGGTAATAAAGTTGTTGTTGTCTCAGAAGACTACAAATGAGTTCCTAATAAAGTCATGTTCTCAACACATTTGTCATTTAGAAGTACAGTACAAACCACGGAATGTAGCTGTCTTCTGCTTCAACTAGTTGCAGAGACTTTTCAAATTAATTGCACTGCCTTGAGTGGTTTGGAATTGTTTAAAGGAAGGGAGGTAAAGATTAAGTTAAAATGTGATACACACTCTCCTATCCAGTTTCCCCTCCCCAAACCTTTTGTACTGGCTTGACAATAACCAGCAATCATGGATGTAAAGTAACTCAATACTTGTATCAGTTCCTCCCTTGTGTACAAAAATAAAGAAAGAAGCAAAAAAATAAAAATAAATCCAGACAGATTGCAAAGAGTACATGAAGTTTTTTTAACTTTATTGTGCCTGACTGCTTTACAGGAAATTTTGTTGTTGTTGTTTGGTAAGTGAATTACAATGCCACAGACTCTATAATGCGAAACATGACCTTAAGGTAGCATATGGCACAGTGCTTGGAGCAGGTCTGGGTATTTGTATGAGAAAGTTAATGGTTTTCAGGCCTGTTAATTTTGCTGCTGCAGGAAAATAATCTGGTAGTGCCCAAACGGAATTCTTCAGCTGCAATCTCAGTGTCAACATTACTCTAGGGGACAGTTCTCAAACTGCAGGTGATATGTACATATTCACACTCAATATTACAGTTTCCAAGACTGCAGAATTGATCAACAAAGCTTGCTCTTTAACTTGTCTGCCTTGTCATCCTTTTTATGTGTTATCACAGCAATTGGTCTTCTCTGTATATCCTTAAAAATGTTAGGAGAACATAATTGTTAGTTCCTTCCTTTTAAGCAAATTGTTTACAAAACAGTCTCCAAAACCAGTCTAGTGGAGTATCAGTTTATATGAAATTGTATTTTTATTAACACAGATTCTGATGGCCAAAAGTAACTTAATACATAGTTGCATTCCATGTCATCATCACCAGTGAACACTGACATGTGCATAAAAATGGACTTAACATAAGAGTACCAAGTGTTTTGAATTTATTCATTGACCTTTCAGAGAAATTATGGTGTATTTTATTTTAGAACCCTTAATGTAGAAATAGAAAAGCAATACTATCAATCTTTTATGTTCTGGCTTATATCTAAATTAAGGATCAACATCTTTTCCTCCTGTGTATGCTCATGTCATACTCTTTAGCTTGGTCAAGTTTTGAAAATGATTATACTACATATCGAATGATGAGGCTAAAACAAATCTTCAAGCTTGTTATATTGTAGTATTATTTCAAGAGAACAGTTAGTTTTGATTTTACAGTTTTGCATTGTACCAGCATAAACTCACCTAACCAGTAACAGATAATTTACAAGGGGCTTAGATATGCAGGCACCAATAAACTTAATTTAAATGTTTAGGTACAACAGTTGTGATATATATAGGGCTAGTATATCAGTTCACTTCTGAGCATTTCTCTAGATTTGAAAGATGTAAAGGTCTGTACACCATAAAGAGTATTACTTTACCATAAATAAATAAATGATAATTAACACAAGCTCATATCAAGCATACATCAGCTATCTGAAAAGGCCACTTTTCGCCATTCGCTAATCAAAATACAATATTTCCTAAATTTTCAAAGCTCTGTTGAAAATCAGCTAGTGTATAGACCTCTCATTTAGTTTTGCAGTCCCAGAGTTTAATGATAATATGCCAAGAAAACTTGTACAGCTCCATAACACTTCCCTTCACAAGAAAGTGGAATCGCCAGTATTTTAGCAGATTGTCATGGACTGTTACCATTGCACCTTTATATACAAGGCACAAGATTAGGACAAAATTAATTAACCTTCAGATAATTATTGCAAGTGTCTTAATTAAATATTTCAAGACCCTATTCTCAAACTGAAACAAAGGCAAACATGCCCATTGACAAAAATATAACGTTTGTTTCATTTTAATACCAATATCCACGGGAAAGATGCCTTCTTACATTAGAGAAGAGCATCAAATTTTTGAACTATCACCCGGTATCTTGGTAGTTCGAATTTGAAACGTGACAACAACGTCCAACTTTTAGTTACTCACTGTAAACAGGTTATAATAATCATTCTTTAAAAACATTATGGGCTAACAGCCTTCACTCTGGGGAAAAATGGTGTTTTACATTTTTAAAATTGTAAGAATTCAACTCATAAAATAAGAGAAGGTTGTATGCCAACGAAACAAATACAGTCCTTGCTTTGAAAGCTCATTTCATTTTTCCCGCTGTTCTCAAAACATTACATATCAAAACAAAAATAAATTATTTGTGGAGAAAGTTAAGAACTTAGAATGTCCCTCGACTACGTGCTTTTGAATTTCTTTGGTTACAAATGTAACACTCGTAGAGAAAAATAAAACCCTCAAAAGTTCCACTTGTTCTAAGGTAGCCGGCACTGAGGTGACGTGTTCATAACGAAGTTGAAATCTACAACAAGGGCACAAAACGCACGTCTTCGACGGAGAATGTCAGCATTTTACACCGAAAAAATGAAAAGCGCGCATTTTTTCCCGATAAACAAACTGCATAAAACGAAATTGAAATGAATAAACGATACACTGACGGTATTACGAAACTTGGGGGACCGTAAGAATAAAAAGTTACGTTCAAGTCTTTACTTGAGGTATACTACGACGGCAAAAAAAACAAAATAACCACATATCAAAACAAAAGCAGAAAAAACTTTGTCAGAATGCAAATGTAATCTTAAGAAACTGCAATAATGGCAAATGTCTATTAAGAATTAGCTTGTTAAATAGACTTGAAAGGAACCTCGACAAAAGACCTCTGTGATCCAAGTCTTCGAAAATCTTCGAAAACTAGACGGATGAAACTGCGAAAGCAATGCCGGTGGACCGCTTTCAATCACGGTGACAGAACATTTTTTTTAAGTCTTTACACCTTTACGGCTGTGAAGAGAAGGGGAAGACACTGTTACCTGGTACGTTTTAAAACTTGGGGGATCGTGAAAATTTTGGGTAATTTCGCCTCAGAGTTCATCAAAATTAACCTCCAAATCAAAATGTCCACCATAAATTAAACGATGTAGCTTATAATCGCCTTGACCTACATGGTAGTAATTCAGTTCACATTAAACCTCATCACCAATAGACTAACCTTGATTGTTTGGCTTCTCATGTCAACATCTGGATAGTCGGTGAAATTAATTTTCAAAACCACGAACCACGGTTGTTTGGCCGCCCAGATCACTTTTTGGCTGTTAAGATCTTCTCACAACAAGTCGCTTCAAGCACCTTGAGTACGCCGAGCACTAGCAATGTATAAATACTTCGTCCTTTCGTTCATGTCTTATCATAACATCCGTCCAACTGCAAAAGATCGCTTTCGGAAAACTATTAATTGCGCGTTCGATAAGCAACATGGCTTCCATGAACGATCGTTCAGCATTCTATTGGAGCATGCGCAGACAAAATGCCCCTGTGCTCGAACAAAGAACCTCTATTCACTCTGTTTTTGAATTGTCTTTTCGGTTGGATATTATTATTTTTTCTTTCGTGAAGATGGCCGGTTCAGTGGGAAAATGAAAACAGCGTTGGCAAAGTAAACGAAAAGAAAGTTTGTGGCGCCTACGTCCAACTAAATGAAGGCATCATCGTGGATCGATCGAGGATGTATCAGCCGGTACGATATTTAAACTCGGATAGGCAAGCCAGTGAAAGTGTTTGGTAAGTGCAAACTCTGTGATTGAAAATAGGATCAATTCGTAAATTATAAGAGGCCGCAACTTGCCAACGACATAGTAACACCTGAAAGAACAAAGCATCGCACAACTGAGAGTCCACCTCGAGCTGAACAGTGTAATCCATCGCGGCCGCAGCCCGCAGTCGTGTCGTAAGGTCTTTGAATCGGTACGTACAATGTAGTTCAGCTGACTTGAATATTTTGAACACAAGATTAAGCTTATTGTAAAAGTACACATCGAGTTAATTTCGGCGGCCCGTCTTAATTATCCTGAGTACTCTAGATTTATGGACTGAACAAGTCAAGAATGGGTTTACCTAAAAATTGGAATCCGGAATAGGGAATCCGGAATACGAAATGCGAAATACGGAATGTGAAGAAGTTTGGCAGAAAGTTTTGACCAAGGTTTAAGTTTCAATGTTTTGTTATTCATTTTAGCTTGATCTTTATAAAACAAGAGCTATTGTTTGCTTATTATTTTTAACGCTACATGACCAAAAAGAACAGAAAAACCACTTTGCATATTTTGACTTAATTGTGCATGGGAACGCTTACAGTGTACACCCAACAGAAAATAAATATATGCTTAAGAAATATTTTCTTGCCAATAGCAGCAAGGGCTGCACTGCATTGGCCTGTTCATTTCTAAAGGGAAAACATGTACGAGTATAAAATGATCCTGCATATGGTCTTTCTTAATAGTTGTCTCTCCCTCTCCGTGCATGGACTCAACTGGAAGGAACAAACCAAGTCCCAGACTAAGACTCCACTCCTGTCACCTACCTCCTCCTGTAAGACATGTATCGATCATCTTCTTCGGTTCTTTTGACCCTCTTATTAATTTCAGGGATTATTTATTTTAGCCTTTGTGCTCGTGATGTTTTTAAAAATTAATTTTTCCATGTTCCGGAAATGACCCCAGTTATCAAACTAAATCTTGATACTGAATACAGTGGCGAATGTTATTAAAATCATGCATTAGGGTGCACGTTTTGTGTTGCTAAAAGAAATTGGATTCCAGATTCAGGATTCCATGTTTTAGGTAAACTGGTCAAGAATAGCTACATGTAATTTGCTTATGTTCACTGACTAAATCTAATCTTTGTTTAAGACATCATGGAGCATGAAGTTACAGTATGAGGGACATTGTTGACAACCTCATCTGCAGACAGCAAAGGAAGAAGCTAAGCCCACTGTGTTTGTATTTTTTCTTGCCATTTTGTCCCAGTTCATGTAGATTTTAAAATTCTAAAGTATAGACTGTAGATCTCTGGATCAGTTTTCCCTTGAATACACAAGTTTGTCAACCTTACTTTTTACATTTCATTAGAAATTTATTCCAAATTTGTGATTCAGACAACTACGTAATACCCTGTAGTTTGTGGAATGGCATGTGGCATGACGTCCCTGCTAGCAGAGACCTCTTTTCCTTGTATTCAACTTGTAGGAAAAAAGAGACCTCTGACATGGGTTGAAATGGTCTGTGTTGAGCATGTGTTGCGGTTTCTTAACGACCGAACCATGGCAGAGCTCTCTTTTCTCCCACACACTGAATACAAGGAAAAGAGGCCTCTGCTAGAAGGGAATGGCATAACTTGCAGAATGGCATAATTATGCAGAATGTAATAATCACAAGCTAGCAACCGAATGCAGTCACAGCAAAATATTCAAAACAAATTGGTCAGGATTTGACGAAGATATTTTCAGTGTTGAGCACTGCTGTGACTGCTCTCCACGGGGCTTGCTTTATAATAATAATAATAATAATAATAATAATAATAATAATAATAATAATAATAATAATAATAATAATAATAAGCCGTCTTTAAATTCCCAGGTCAAACACCTTAATTTATTACCTTATTAATTAGTCTCCTTTCTTAGTATAAATAGTTTCGTTGCCTTTAATTACTCTTGTTAATATCGCACCTTGTTAACTATTTATTGCTCATTTTAATTTTATTCCGCACTGTACAACTGACGACGGATGATGTTTCATCCGAAACACGTCTTCATTAAAAAATGAACTTTAAAAACATCGTGTGCTTTATCAAGGCCATATCTTACTGCTGCTACGAAGCCTTAATAATAATAATAATAATAGGAATAATTATAACTGTTATTATTATTATTATTATTATTATAATCATCACTTTATGTAAGTCTCAAATCTAGTTAGCCGAGCACAGATGCTCAACTAAATTGGAGAGAATGAATCAAATTAACTCTAAATAAATCAAATCAAATGACATTTGACACAAATATTTTACAATTGAACCCTTGAGGTGATTAAATTTCTCTTGAGTTTGTTTTTGTAGGATTAGTGACAGTTCAGGAATTATATTTTTGTCATTTTTCAATCTTCGATCAGGCCACAACGTGAGCACTGAGTTCAATTATTCATCTAATAACAACAAAGCAGCGTGACAGATGTGAAACTCTTGTAAACCTCTGAAAACCATAATTAATAAGCTCAACGAGCTAGGCTCCATTCCTAAATCTCTTACAGTCAACCCTGGAAAAAGAACATTTTGTTTAATCCATTTCAAAACGGCCAAATGGATATTATATAGTTTGACGTACACCATGAAATTGACAAGATGGCACAATTGAAATGCTCGCAGCCAAACGATTCTTTCATGAATACCTTGACAAACTGGTGCTGCAAATATCATTCACGAAGAAACTAGCCTCCTCAAGAGTTTATAAGTGTAACTGTAGTGTTTATACCAAATCAATTCTGGTGGAGAGTAGTGCTTGAAATGTTTCTCCTCATGGTGGCCAGTCAAATAAAACTCAAGAGAAATTAAATCACCTCAAGGGTTCATTTGTAAAATTGTTATGTCAAAACAAGCCCAGTGGAGAGCAGTGCTCAGCACTGAAATATTTCTTTGTTAAATCTTGACCAATTTGTTTTCAACATTTTGTTGTGACCAGATTTGGCAACAAGTGTATCACCCTGATTTGTAATAAACAACAGGATTTGTAATATCAACCGGATTTGTAATAAAAATCAACCGGATAGGTAACAACAACAGGATTTGTAATTAAAATTAACCGGATATGTAATAAAATAACTAACAGGATTTGTAATAAACTTTCAACTGGATTTGTAATAACATACTTAACCGGATTTGTAATAACCTATCGACAGGATTTGTAATAACGCTGCGAAAGGTGAATTACATACCCAATGTATTTTCTTAAAGATATCCATACCCTCTATTCTCCTACTTATGGAAGGGTTTGGACACTCCAGTAGGTTAGGAGTCGAAGAAGGCACCAATTTCAGAGGAGTTTAGAAGAGGGGGGGGGGGGGGGAGGGGGGGTGGAGTTCACAAATTCTACATATCTGCCTTCATATATGACCCCGGGGGCACTCCCTGTAATGGCCTATACGGGGAGGCTCCACCCTAAAGGGGTACCTTTTTCATGCTTCAGGTATATGAAAGGGTAGGCTTTCACAAGGCTAAGTATATGAAAGGGTAGGGAAATCTGTCATTTCTGTATTTAAAGGGCCTTTCATTAAAATATTTCGAACACACATACCTTGCCACTGTACTGTTTTAATGTTGCGTTATACATGTATATCAGAACATATCATATTTGCTTATATTATAACAAACTAGAAAACCTTTTTGTTGTTCTTGTTAGACTTAGGTTAGAAAGCAGGGCAGGCAGAAAAACACCAAGAATATTATTTTGGCTGCTCACTCCGCTCCCTTCTCCGCTCATCTTTAATTCTGTATTCGAATTCGACCCCTCGACTCCCCTTCATCCCCCCACCCCCCCCCCCCCCTCTCCCTACTCCCTATAGAAATTTCCAACCGTATAGGTAGGGAAGGATATTGATATTTTATTGCAAATGCACTTCAAGGTATGTGACTCACCTTTCGCGGTGTTATTACAAATCCTGTTGATAGGTTATTAACAGATCCAGATAAGTATGTTATTACAAATCCGGTTGAAAGTTTATTACAAATCCGGTTAGTTATTTTATTACATATCCGATTGATTTTAATTACAAATCCTGTTGTTATTACATATCCAGTTGATTTTTATTACAAATCCGGTTGATATTACAAATCCTGTTTTTTATTACAAATCAGGGTGATACAACAAGCTTGCGATTATTCACTGTGTTAGGCTGTAGAATGATAAATTGAAGGGTGTTCCCGCAAAGGAGCATATATCGCCTAAACTCACCCTACTTTGGCATACAGACTGGTTATGGTGTCAGAAATGAAGTTCTGCACTTATTTTGTGATTTATAGGCCTGGATTCAACAGATTAGTGTATGACTTTTGCTTGTAGCTGGACCAACTCAATCATGCATCAGATCCTTTTGTTTCTGTTTCTTCAATTTTGGGTAAAAGTCATAAGCTAATCCTTCAGATCCTAGCTTTCTAATCGCAAAATAAGTATAGAACTTCATTTCTGACACAATTTCTAGTCTATATGCCAAAGCAGAGTGACTTTAGAGGTATTTTGGATTTTATGGCGAAAAAGCGATATATGCCCCTTTTGCAGAACACCCTTCAATTAACCCTTTTTAGTTGAATTAATTTCTTCGGGTCATTCTGCATATTGGAGTCTGCATAATTATGCAATTCCGCAAGTCATGCCACATACCATTCCGCAAACTCATTCCACCTTTTACCCTCACCACCTGATATTGTGTTTGTAAAAATTTGGAAAAACAAATATCATTTCAATGATTTGATATGATTGAAGTGATTTGAGTGATTAGAAGTGTTGTTTGCTTATTGTAAATCAGATTGTTGGACAGCCTGAAATATCATCCTTTGCTTCCATCACTCAAAGACAAAATTTTTTCTTAGGGCCTTTTCATATGAGGTTTTCCAGCCAGGCTAGGCGGGCTGGACCACTTTACCAGGCTCGCTCAGCTCATGTCTTATTTCTTCATAAAATTTTGGTTGTGTTTATATGAGAAGGTAAGCTGCAAGATTATAAGTAGTTTTGATTCAGCCTTGTACATGGAAATTTCCATGGATTTATCAGTGGCGTGGTAAAATTATAGACCTTAAGTAGTGTTTGTCCACCCTTGTACGTGGAAATTTACATGGGCTTACTAGTGGCATTATAAAACTGCGAAATAGATTATAAGTAGTTTTGGTCCAGCCTTGTACATGGAAATTTCCATGCACTTATCAGTGGTGTGGTAAAATTATATAAGATTATAAGGAGTTTTGATCCAACCTTGTACATGGACATTTCCATGGATTTATCAGTGGCATGGTAAAATTATAGATTATAATTGGTGTTTGTCCACCTTGTACATAGAAATTTCCATGGACTTACCAGTGGCATTATAAAACTGCAAGATTTTAAGTAGTTTTGGTCCAGCCTTGTACATAGAATTTTCATGGGCTCACCAGTGGCGTTATAAAACTGCAAGATTTTAAATAGTTTTGGTCCAGCCTTGTACTTACCAGTGGCATAATAAAACTTCAAGATTTTAAGTTCTTTTGGTCCAGCCTTGTACATAGAAATTTCCGTGGACTTACCAGTGGCATTATAAAACTGCAAGACATAAGTAGTTTTGGTCCAGCCTTGCACATGGAAATTTCCTTATATTTGCTATTGGCATGTTAAAATTATAATATTATAATCAGTTTTTATCCAGCCAGGCGTAACTTTTTCATGGAAATTCATGGAAGATCCAGCCTTGTACATGGAAATTTCCGTGGACTTACCAGCACTATAAAATCTCAACATTTTAAGTAGTTTTGGTCCAGCCTTGTACATACAATTTCCATGGGCTTACCAGTGGCATTATAGAACTGCGAGGTTTTAATTTGTTTTGGTCCAGCCTTGTACATAGAAATTTCTGTGGACATACCAGTGGCATTACAAAACTGCAAGATTAAAAGTAGTTTTGGTCCAGCCTTGTACATGGAAATTTCCTTATATTTACTATTGGCATGTTAAAATTATAATATTATAATTAGTTTTTATCCAGCCAGGCATAACTTGTTCATGGAAATTTCCATGGATTTCACAATGGCGTGGTAAAATGATAAGATTATAAATAGTTTTGATCCAGCCTTGTACATGGAAATTTCCATGGAATTAACAGTGGCATGGTAAAATGATAAGATTATGAGTAGTTTTGATCCAGTCTTGTACATGGAAATTTCCATGAATTTATCAGTGGCATGGTAAAATTATAGATTATAATTAGTGTTTGTCCAGCCTTGTACAGAGAAACTTCCATGGACTTACCAGTGGCATGGTAAAATTATCAGATACTAAGTAGTTTTTATCCAGCCTTGTACAAGGAAATTTCCATGCATTTACCAGTGGCATGGTAAAATTATCAGATTCTAAGTACTTTTGATCCACCCTTGTACAGGGAAATTTCCATGCATTACCAGTGGCATGGTAAAATTATCAGATTCTAAGTAGTTTTGATCCGCCCTTGTACAGGGAAATTTCCATGTATTACCAGTGGCATATTAAAATTATCAGATTCTAAGTAGTTTTGATCCACCCTTTTACAGGGAAATTTCCATGCATTTACCAGTGGCATGGTAAAATTATCAGATTCTAAGTAGTTTTTATCCAGCCTTGTACAGGGAAATTTCCATGCATTTACCAGTGGCATGGTAAAAGTATCAGATTCTAAGTACTTTTTATCCAGCCTTGTACAGGGAAATTTCCATGCATTTACCAGTGGCATGGTAAAATTATCAGATTCTAAGTACTTTTGATCCACCCTTTTACAGGGAAATTTCCATGCATTTACCAGTGGCATGGTAAAATTATCAGATTATGAGTAGTTTTGATTCAGCCTTGTACAGGGACATTTCCATGCATTTACCAGTGGCATGGTAAAATTATCAGATTCTAAGTAGTTTTGATCCAGCCTTGTACAGGGAAATTTCCATGCATTTACCAGTGGCATGGTAAAATTATCAGTTTCTAAGTACTTTTTATCCAGCCTTGTACAGGGAAATTTCCATGCATTTACCAGTGGCATGGTGAAATTATCAGATTATGAGTACTTTTTATCCAGCCTTGTACAGGGAAATTTCCATGCATTTACCAGTGGCATGGTAAAATTGTCAGATTCTAAGTACTTTTTATCCAGCCTTGTACAGGGAAATTTCCATGCATTTACCAGTGGCATGGTAAAATTATCAGATTATGAGTAGTTTTGATTCAGCCTTGTACAGGGACATTTCCATGCATTTACCAGTGGCATGGTAAAATTATCAGATTATGAGTAGTTTTGATTCAGCCTTGTACAGGGACATTTCCATGCATTTACCAGTGGCATGGTAAAATTATCAGATTATGAGTAGTTTTGATTCAGCCTTGTACAGGGACATTTCCATGCATTTAGCAGTGGCATGGTAAAATTATCAGATTCTAAGTAGTTTTGATCCACCCTTTTACAGGGAAATTTCCATGCATTTACCAGTGGCATGGTAAAATTATCAGATTATGAGTAGTTTTGATTCAGCCTTGTACAGGGACATTTCCATGCATTTACCAGTGGCATGGTAAAATTATCAGATTCTAAGTAGTTTTGATCCACCCTTTTACAGGGAAATTTCCATGCATTTACCAGTGGCATGGTAAAATTATCAGATTATGAGTAGTTTTGATTCAGCCTTGTACAGGGATATTTTCATGCATTTACCAGTCGCATGGTAAAATTATCAGATTCTAAGTAGTTTTGATCCATCCTTGTACAGGGAAATTTCCATGATTTACCAGTGGCATGGTAAAATTATCAGATTCTAAGTAGTTTTGATCCACCCTTTTACAGGGAAATTTCCATGCATTTACCAGTGGCATGGTAAAATTATCAGATTATGAGTAGGTTTGATTCAGCCTTGTACAGGGACATTTCCATGCATTTACCTGTGGCATGGTAAGATTATCAGATTCTAAGTAGTTTTTATCCAGCCTTGTACAGGGAAATTTCCATGCATTTACCAGTGGCATGGTAAAATTATCAGATACTAAGTAGTTTTTATCCAGCCTTGTGCAGGGAAATTTCCATGCATTTACCAGTGGCATGGTAAAATTATCAGATTATGAGTAGTTTTGATTCAGCCTTGTACAGGGAAATTTCCATGCATTTACCAGTCGCATGGTAAAATTATCAGATACTAAGTAGTTTTTATCCAGCCTTGTGCAGGGAAATTTCCATGCATTTACCAGTGGCATGGTAAAATTATCAGATTATGAGTAGTTTTGATTCAGCCTTGTACAGGGAAATTTCCATGCATTTACCAGTGGCATGGTAAGATTATCAGATTATGAGTAGTTTTGATTCAGCCTTGTACAGGGAAATTTCCATGCATTTACCAGTGGCATGGTAAAATTACCAGATTATGAGTAGTTTTGATTCAGTCTTGTACAGGGACATTTCCATGCATTTACCAGTGGCATGGTAAAATTATCAGATTATGAGTAGTTTTGATTCAGTCTTGTACAGGGACATTTCCATGCATTTACCAGTGGCATGGTAAAATTATCAGATTCTAAGTACTTTTTATCCAGCCTTTTACCGGGAAAATTCCATGCATTTACCAGTGGCATGGTAAAATTATCAGATTATGAGTAGTTTTGATTCAGCCTTCTACAGGGACATTTCCATGCATTTACCAGTGGCATGGTAAAATTATCAGATTCTAAGTACTTTTTATCCAGCCTTTTACCGGGAAAATTCCATGCATTTACTAGTGGCATGGTAAAATTATCAGATTATGAGTAGTTTTGATTCAGCCTTGTACAGGGACATTTCCATGCATTTACCAGTGGCATGGTAAAATTATCAGATTATGAGTAGTTTTGATTCAGCCTTGTACAGGGACATTTCCATGCATTTACCAGTGGCATGGTAAAATTATCAGATTATGAGTAGTTTTGATTCAGCCTTGTACAGGGACATTTCCATGCATTTACCAGTGGCATGGTAAAATTATCAGATTCTAAGTAGTTTTGATCCACCCTTTTACAGGGAAATTTCCATGCATTTACCAGTGGCATGGTAAAATTATCAGATTATGAGTAGTTTTGATTCAGCCTTGTACAGGGAAATTTCCATGCATTTACCAGTGGCATGGTAAAATTATCAGATTCTACGTACTTTTGATCCACTCTTTTACAGGGAAATTTCCATGCATTTACCAGTGGCATGGTAAAATTATCAGATTATGAGTAGTTTTGATTCAGCCTTGTACAGGGACATTTCCATGCATTTACCAGTGGCATGGTAAAATTATCAGATTCTAAGTAGTTTTGATCCAGCCTTGTACAGGGAAATTTCCATGCATTTACCAGTGGCATGGTAAGATTATCAGATTCTAAGTAGTTTTTATCCAGCCTTGTACAGAGAAATTTCCATGCATTTACCAGTGGCATGGTAAAATTATCAGATTATGAGTAGTTTTGATTCAGCCTTGTACAGGGACATTTCCATGCATTTACCAGTGGCATGGTAAAATTATCAGATTCTAAGTAGTTTTGATCCAGCCTTGTACAGGGAAATTTCCATGCATTTACCAGTGGCATGGGAAAATTATCAGATTCTAAGTACTTTTTATCCAGCCTTGTACAGGGAAATTTCCATGCATTTACCAGTGGCATGGTAAAATTATCAGATTCTAAGTACTTTTTATCCAGCCTTGTACAGGGAAATTTCCATGCATTTACCAGTGGCATGGTAAGATTATCAGATTCTAAGTAGTTTTTATCCAGCCTTGTACAGAGATATTTTCATGCATTTACCAGTGGCATGGTAAAATTATCAGATTATGAGTAGTTTTGATTCAGCCTTGTACAGGGATTTTTTCATGCATTTACCAGTCGCATGGTAAAATTATCAGATTCTAAGTAGTTTTGATCCATCCTTGCACAGGGAAATTTCCATGTGTTACCAGTGCCATGGTAACATTATCAGATTCTAAGTAGTTTTGATCCACCCTTTTACAGGGAAATTTCCATGCATTTACCAGTGGCATGGTAAAATTCCCAGGTCAAACACCTTAATTTATTACCTTATTAATTAGTCTCCTTTCTTAGTATAAATAGTTTCGTTGCCTTTAATTACTCTTGTTAATATCGCACCTTGTTAACTATTTATTGCTCATTTTAATTTTATTCCGCACTGTACAACTGACGACGGATGATGTTTCATCCGAAACACGTCTTCATTAAAAAATGAACTTTAAAAACATCGTGTGCTTTATCAAGGCCATATCTTACTGCTGCTACGAAGCCTTAATAATAATAATAATAATAGGAATAATTATAACTGTTATTATTATTATTATTATTATTATTATAATCATCACTTTATGTAAGTCTCAAATCTAGTTAGCCGAGCACAGATGCTCAACTAAATTGGAGAGAATGAATCAAATTAACTCTAAATAAATCAAATCAAATGACATTTGACACAAATATTTTACAATTGAACCCTTGAGGTGATTAAATTTCTCTTGAGTTTGTTTTTGTAGGATTAGTGACAGTTCAGGAATTATATTTTTGTCATTTTTCAATCTTCGATCAGGCCACAACGTGAGCACTGAGTTCAATTATTCATCTAATAACAACAAAGCAGCGTGACAGATGTGAAACTCTTGTAAACCTCTGAAAACCATAATTAATAAGCTCAACGAGCTAGGCTCCATTCCTAAATCTCTTACAGTCAACCCTGGAAAAAGAACATTTTGTTTAATCCATTTCAAAACGGCCAAATGGATATTATATAGTTTGACCTACACCATGAAATTGACAAGATGGCACAATTGAAATGCTCGCAGCCAAACGATTCTTTCATGAATACCTTGACAAACTGGTGCTGCAAATATCATTCACGAAGAAACTAGCCTCCTCAAGAGTTTATAAGTGTAACTGTAGTGTTTATACCAAATCAATTCTGGTGGAGAGTAGTGCTTGAAATGTTTCTCCTCATGGTGGCCAGTCAAATAAAACTCAAGAGAAATTAAATCACCTCAAGGTTCATTTGTAAAATTGTTATGTCAAAACAAGCCCAGTGGAGAGCAGTGCTCAGCACTGAAATATTTCTTTGTTAAATCTTGACCAATTTGTTTTCAACATTTTGTTGTGACCAGATTTGGCAACAAGTGTATCACCCTGATTTGTAATAAACAACAGGATTTGTAATATCAACCGGATTTGTAATAAAAATCAACCGGATAGGTAACAACAACAGGATTTGTAATTAAAATTAACCGGATATGTAATAAAATAACTAACAGGATTTGTAATAAACTTTCAACTGATTTGTAATAACATACTTAACCGGATTTGTAATAACCTATCGACAGGATTTGTAATAACGCTGCGAAAGGTGAATTACATACCCAATGTATTTTCTTAAAGATATCCATACCCTCTATTCTCCTACTTATGGAAGGGTTTGGACACTCCAGTAGGTTAGGAGTCGAAGAAGGCACCAATTTCAGAGGAGTTTAGAAGAGGGGGGGGGGGGGGAGGGGGGTGGAGTTCACAAATTCTACATATCTGCCTTCATATATGACCCCGGGGGGCACTCCCTGTAATGGCCTATACGGGGAGGCTCCACCCTAAAGGGTACCTTTTTCATGCTTCAGGTATATGAAAGGGTAGGCTTTCACAAGGCTAAGTATATGAAAGGGTAGGGAAATCTGTCATTTCTGTATTTAAAGGGCCTTTCATTAAAATATTTCGAACACACATACCTTGCCACTGTACTGTTTTAATGTTGCGTTATACATGTATATCAGAACATATCATATTTGCTTATATTATAACAAACTAGAAAAACCTTTTTGTTGTTCTTGTTAGACTTAGGTTAGAAAGCAGGGCAGGCAGAAAAACACCAAGAATATTATTTTGGCTGCTCACTCCGCTCCCTTCTCCGCTCATCTTTAATTCTGTATTCGAATTCGACCCCTCGACTCCCCTTCATCCCCCCACCCCCCCCCCCCCCCCCTCTCCTACTCCCTATAGAAATTTCCAACCGTATAGGTAGGGAAGGATATTGATATTTTATTGCAAATGCACTTCAAGGTATGTGACTCACCTTTCGCGGTGTTATTACAAATCCTGTTGATAGGTTATTAACAGATCCAGATAAGTATGTTATTACAAATCCGGTTGAAAGTTTATTACAAATCCGGTTAGTTATTTTATTACATATCCGATTGATTTTAATTACAAATCCTGTTGTTATTACATATCCAGTTGATTTTTATTACAAATCCGGTTGATATTACAAATCCTGTTTTTTATTACAAATCAGGGTGATACAACAAGCTTGCGATTATTCACTGTGTTAGGCTGTAGAATGATAAATTGAAGGGTGTTCCCGCAAAGGAGCATATATCGCCTAAACTCACCCTACTTTGGCATACAGACTGGTTATGGTGTCAGAAATGAAGTTCTGCACTTATTTTGTGATTTATAGGCCTGGATTCAACAGATTAGTGTATGACTTTTGCTTGTAGCTGGACCAACTCAATCATGCATCAGATCCTTTTGTTTCTGTTTCTTCAATTTTGGGTAAAAGTCATAAGCTAATCCTTCAGATCCTAGCTTTCTAATCGCAAAATAAGTATAGAACTTCATTTCTGACACAATTTCTAGTCTATATGCCAAAGCAGAGTGACTTTAGAGGTATTTTGGATTTTATGGCGAAAAAGCGATATATGCCCCTTTTGCAGAACACCTTCAATTAACCCTTTTTAGTTGAATTAATTTCTTCGGGTCATTCTGCATATTGGAGTCTGCATAATTATGCAATTCCGCAAGTCATGCCACATACCATTCCGCAAACTCATTCCACCTTTTACCCTCACCACCTGATATTGTGTTTGTAAAAATTTGGAAAAACAAATATCATTTCAATGATTTGATATGATTGAAGTGATTTGAGTGATTAGAAGTGTTGTTTGCTTATTGTAAATCAGATTGTTGGACAGCCTGAAATATCATCCTTTGCTTCCATCACTCAAAGACAAAATTTTTTCTTAGGGCCTTTTCATATGAGGTTTTCCAGCCAGGCTAGGCGGGCTGGACCACTTTACCAGGCTCGCTCAGCTCATGTCTTATTTCTTCATAAAATTTTGGTTGTGTTTATATGAGAAGGTAAGCTGCAAGATTATAAGTAGTTTTGATTCAGCCTTGTACATGGAAATTTCCATGGATTTATCAGTGGCGTGGTAAAATTATAGACCTTAAGTAGTGTTTGTCCACCCTTGTACGTGGAAATTTACATGGGCTTACTAGTGGCATTATAAAACTGCGAAATAGATTATAAGTAGTTTTGGTCCAGCCTTGTACATGGAAATTTCCATGCACTTATCAGTGGTGTGGTAAAATTATATAAGATTATAAGGAGTTTTGATCCAACCTTGTACATGGACATTTCCATGGATTTATCAGTGGCATGGTAAAATTATAGATTATAATTGGTGTTTGTCCACCTTGTACATAGAAATTTCCATGGACTTACCAGTGGCATTATAAAACTGCAAGATTTTAAGTAGTTTTGGTCCAGCCTTGTACATAGAATTTTCATGGGCTCACCAGTGGCGTTATAAAACTGCAAGATTTTAAATAGTTTTGGTCCAGCCTTGTACTTACCAGTGGCATAATAAAACTTCAAGATTTTAAGTTCTTTTGGTCCAGCCTTGTACATAGAAATTTCCGTGGACTTACCAGTGGCATTATAAAACTGCAAGACATAAGTAGTTTTGGTCCAGCCTTGCACATGGAAATTTCCTTATATTTGCTATTGGCATGTTAAAATTATAATATTATAATCAGTTTTTATCCAGCCAGGCGTAACTTTTCATGGAAATTCATGGAAGATCCAGCCTTGTACATGGAAATTTCCGTGGACTTACCAGCACTATAAAATCTCAACATTTTAAGTAGTTTTGGTCCAGCCTTGTACATACAATTTCCATGGGCTTACCAGTGGCATTATAGAACTGCGAGGTTTTAATTTGTTTTGGTCCAGCTTGTACATAGAAATTTCTGTGGACATACCAGTGGCATTACAAAACTGCAAGATTAAAAGTAGTTTTGGTCCAGCCTTGTACATGGAAATTTCCTTATATTTACTATTGGCATGTTAAAAATTATAATATTATAATTAGTTTTTATCCAGCCAGGCATAACTTGTTCATGAAATTTCCATGGATTTCACAATGGCGTGGTAAAATGATAAGATTATAAATAGTTTTGATCCAGCCTTGTACATGGAAATTTCCATGGAATTAACAGTGGCATGGTAAAATGATAAGATTATGAGTAGTTTTGATCCAGTCTTGTACATGGAAATTTCCATGAATTTATCAGTGGCATGGTAAAATTATAGATTATAATTAGTGTTTGTCCAGCCTTGTACAGAGAAACTTCCATGGACTTACCAGTGGCATGGTAAAATTATCAGATACTAAGTAGTTTTTATCCAGCCTTGTACAAGGAAATTTCCATGCATTTACCAGTGGCATGGTAAAATTATCAGATTCTAAGTACTTTTGATCCACCCTTGTACAGGGAAATTTCCATGCATTACCAGTGCATGGTAAAATTATCAGATTCTAAGTAGTTTTGATCCGCCCTTGTACAGGGAAATTTCCATGTATTACCAGTGGCATATTAAAATTATCAGATTCTAAGTAGTTTTGATCCACCTTTTACAGGGAAATTTCCATGCATTTACCAGTGGCATGGTAAAATTATCAGATTCTAAGTAGTTTTTATCCAGCCTTGTACAGGGAAATTTCCATGCATTTACCAGTGGCATGGTAAAAGTATCAGATTCTAAGTACTTTTTATCCAGCCTTGTACAGGGAAATTTCCATGCATTTACCAGTGGCATGGTAAAATTATCAGATTCTAAGTACTTTTGATCCACCCTTTTACAGGGAAATTTCCATGCATTTACCAGTGGCATGGTAAAATTATCAGATTATGAGTAGTTTTGATTCAGCCTTGTACAGGGACATTTCCATGCATTTACCAGTGGCATGGTAAAATTATCAGATTCTAAGTAGTTTTGATCCAGCCTTGTACAGGGAAATTTCCATGCATTTACCAGTGGCATGGTAAAATTATCAGTTTCTAAGTACTTTTATCCAGCCTTGTACAGGGAAATTTCCATGCATTTACCAGTGGCATGGTGAAATTATCAGATTATGAGTACTTTTTATCCAGCCTTGTACAGGGAAATTTCCATGCATTTACCAGTGGCATGGTAAAATTGTCAGATTCTAAGTACTTTTTATCCAGCCTTGTACAGGGAAATTTCCATGCATTTACCAGTGGCATGGTAAAATTATCAGATTATGAAGTAGTTTTGATTCAGCCTTGTACAGGGACATTTCCATGCATTTACCAGTGGCATGGTAAAAATTATCAGATTATGAGTAGTTTTGATTCAGCCTTGTACAGGGACATTTCCATGCATTTACCAGTGGCATGGTAAAATTATCAGATTATGAGTAGTTTTGATTCAGCCTTGTACAGGGACATTTCCATGCATTTAGCAGTGGCATGGTAAAATTATCAGATTCTAAGTAGTTTTGATCCACCCTTTTACAGGGAAATTTCCATGCATTTACCAGTGGCATGGTAAAATTATCAGATTATGAGTAGTTTTGATTCAGCCTTGTACAGGGACATTTCCATGCATTTACCAGTGGCATGGTAAAATTATCAGATTCTAAGTAGTTTTGATCCACCCTTTTACAGGGAAATTTCCATGCATTTACCAGTGGCATGGTAAATTATCAGATTATGAGTAGTTTTGATTCAGCCTTGTACAGGGATATTTTCATGCATTTACCAGTCGCATGGTAAAATTATCAGATTCTAAGTAGTTTTGATCCATCCTTGTACAGGGAAATTTCCATGATTTACCAGTGGCATGGTAAAATTATCAGATTCTAAGTAGTTTTTGATCCACCCTTTTACAGGGAAATTTCCATGCATTTACCAGTGGCATGGTAAAATTATCAGATTATGAGTAGGTTTGATTCAGCCTTGTACAGGGACATTTCCATGCATTTACCTGTGGCATGGTAAGATTATCAGATTCTAAGTAGTTTTTATCCAGCCTTGTACAGGGAAATTTCCATGCATTTACCAGTGGCATGGTAAAATTATCAGATACTAAGTAGTTTTTATCCAGCCTTGTGCAGGGAAATTTCCATGCATTTACCAGTGGCATGGTAAAATTATCAGATTATGAGTAGTTTTGATTCAGCCTTGTACAGGGAAATTTCCATGCATTTACCAGTCGCATGGTAAAATTATCAGATACTAAGTAGTTTTTATCCAGCCTTGTGCAGGGAAATTTCCATGCATTTACCAGTGGCATGGTAAAATTATCAGATTATGAGTAGTTTTGATTCAGCCTTGTACAGGGAAATTTCCATGCATTTACCAGTGGCATGGTAAGATTATCAGATTATGAGTAGTTTTGATTCAGCCTTGTACAGGGAAATTTCCATGCATTTACCAGTGGCATGGTAAAATTACCAGATTATGAAGTAGTTTTGATCAAGTCTTGTACAGGGACATTTCCATGCATTTACCAGTGGCATGGTAAAATTATCAGATTATGAGTAGTTTTGATTCAGTCTTGTACAGGGACATTTCCATGCATTTACCAGTGGCATGGTAAAATTATCAGATTCTAAGTACTTTTTATCCAGCCTTTTACCGGGAAAATTCCATGCATTTACCAGTGGCATGTAAAATTATCAGATTATGAGTAGTTTTTGATTCAGCCTTCTACAGGGACATTTCCATGCATTTACCAGTGGCATGGTAAAAATTATCAGATTCTAAGTACTTTTTATCCAGCCTTTTAACCGGGAAAATTCCATGCATTTACCTAGTGGCATGGTAAAATTATCAGATTATGAGTAGTTTTGATTCAGCCTTGTACAGGGACATTTCCATGCATTTACCAGTGGCATGGTAAAATTATCAGATTATGAGTAGTTTTGATTCAGCCTTGTACAGGGAATTTCCATGCATTTACCAGTGGCATGGTAAAATTATCAGATTATGAAGTAGTTTTTGATTCAGCCTTGTACAGGGACATTTCCATGCATTTACCAGTGGCATGGTAAAATTATCAGATTCTAAGTAGTTTTGATCCACCTTGTACAGGGAAATTTCCATGCATTTACCAGTGGCATGGTAAAATTATCAGATTATGAGTAGTTTTGATTCAGCCTTGTACAGGGAAATTTCATGCATTTACCAGTGGCATGGTAAAATTATCAGATTCTACGTACTTTTGATCCACCTTTTACAGGGAAATTTCCATGCATTTACCAGTGGCATGGTAAAATTATCAGATTATGAGTAGTTTTGATTCAGCCTTGTACAGGGACATTTCCATGCATTTACCAGTGGCATGGTAAAATTATCAGATTCTAAGTAGTTTTGATCCAGCCTTGTACAGGGAAATTTCCATGCATTTACCAGTGGCATGGTAAGATTATCAGATTCTAAGTAGTTTTTATCCAGCCTTGTACAGAGAAATTTCCATGCATTTACCAGTGGCATGGTAAAATTATCAGATTATGAGTAGTTTTGATTCAGCCTTGTACAGGGACATTTCATGCATTTACCAGTGGCATGGTAAAATTATCAGATTCTAAGTAGTTTTGATCCAGCCTTGTACAGGGAAATTTCCATGCATTTACCAGTGGCATGGGAAAATTATCAGATTCTAAGTACTTTTTATCCAGCCTTGTACAGGGAAATTTCCATGCATTTACCAGTGGCATGGTAAAATTATCAGATTCTAAGTACTTTTTATCCAGCCTTGTACAGGGAAATTTCCATGCATTTACCAGTGCATGGTAAGATTATCAGATTCTAAGTAGTTTTTATCCAGCCTTGTACAGAGATATTTTCATGCATTTACCAGTGGCATGGTAAAATTATCAGATTATGAGTAGTTTTGATTCAGCCTTGTACAGGATTTTTCATGCATTTACCAGTCGCATGGTAAAATTATCAGATTCTAGTAGTTTTGATCCAGCCTTGCACAGGGAAATTTCCATGTGTTACCAGTGGCATGGTAAATTATCAGATTCTAAGTAGTTTTGATCCACCCTTGTTACAGGGAAATTTCCATGCATTTACCAGTGGCATGGTAAAATTATCAGATTATGAGTAGTTTTGATTCAGCCTTGTACAGGGACATTTCCATGCATTTACCAGTGGCATGGTAAAATTATCAGATTGTGAGTACTTTTTATCCAGCCTTGTACAGGGAAATTTCCATGCATTTACCAGTGGCATGGTAAGATTATCAGATTCTAAGTAGTTTTTTATCCAGCCTGTACAGAGAAATTTCCATGCATTTACCAGTGGCATGGTAAAATTATCAGATTATGAGTAGTTTTGATTCAGCCTTGTAGAGGGACATTTACATGCATTTACCAGTGGCATGGTAAAATTAACAGATTCTAAGTAGTTTTGATCCAGCCTTGTACAGGAAATTTCCATGCATTTACCAGTGGCATGGTAAGATTATCAGATTCTAAGTAGTTTTTATCCAGCCTTGTACAGAGAAATTTCCATACATTTACCAGTGGCATGGTAAAATTAATCAGATTATGAGTAGTTTGATTCAGCTTGTACAGGGATATTTCCATGCATTTACCAGTGGCATGGTAAAGATTATCAGATTCTAAGTAGTTTTTATCCAGCCTTGTACAGAGAAATTTCCATGCATTTACCAGTGGCATGGTAAAATTATCAGATTATGAGTAGTTTTGATTCAGCCTTGTACAGGGATTTCCATGCATTTACCAGTGGCAAGGTAAATTATCAGATTCTAATAATAATAATAATAATAATATAAATAATAATAATAACGATTTATTAGTAGTACTTCACAAGGGTGGCTCTTCGCCTACTAATTAACAAAATCTCAAATCAAATCAAATTAAATCAAATGTCAAAATTACAGATTCTAGTAGTTTGATCCAGCCTTGTACAGGGAAATTTCCATGCATTTACCAGTGGCATGGTAAGATTATCAGATTCTAAGTAGTTTTTATCCAGCCTTGTAACAGAGAAATTTCCATGCATTTACAGTGGCATGGTAAAATTATCAGATTATGAGTAGTTTTTGATTCAGCCTTGTACAGGATTTTTTTCATGCATTTACCAGTCGCATGGTAAAATTATCAGATTCTAAGTAGTTTTGATCCATCCTTGCACAGGGAAATTTCCATGTGTTACCAGTGCCATGGTAAATTATCAGATTCTAAGTAGTTTTGATCCACCCTTTTACAGGAAAATTTCCATGCATTTACAGTGGCAATGGTAAGATTATCAGATTCTAAGTAGTTTTTATCCAGCCTTGTACAGAGAAATTTCCATGCATTTACCAGTGGCATGGTAAAATTATCAGATTATGAGTAGTTTTGATTCAGCCTTGTACAGG
>JAEMWC010001327.1:0-50000 GCA_016490735.1 Pachyseris speciosa
CACCGCCTCCCCCGTCAGGATAGGCTTCTTTTAAATCAATTTATCTGCAGATTACAATGTCATTCATTGAGTCTTCAGTAGATTACAAGAGCTAATGGCTTGTAGCTAGACAACCAATGAGAGAACCTTTCTTTAAAGGTAGCGTATATGATAAACGTATTTTATCTCGTACAGGTACAATAGGTACAGGACAAACATCACCATGAAACTCTCAACGGCTGTCATATTTACATGGCCTCCATCATGTTGCTATGCAGCTCTGTTAAAGCTTCGCCAGTTCTTCTCAATCTTGATGACGAAACGTCGATAGATGAACTAAAGGCCATAGCTACGGAACAGGAGAACGAGTTTAAACGGATATGTGGAATGTCCTTAATGTCGGCCATAAAAGAAAAGGGAAAGGTGCGTTTGCATGCCTTGTTTTCTTTGGCATGAGCATACGTTCAAACTTTTGGTTCAGGCTTTGTATTGATAAAGTGTTTTTTTTTTGTCGTTCCTTTTTGAGTGTAACGTTATCTAGTCTAGAGGAGGGGGGGGGGGGGTGGGGTGGGCATTCTGCCCACGAGCAATGGATGAATATGAACAACCCTGTGACAAATTGAACTAATGATATGGTGGGTCTTGCGTTATTGTAGTAGATGCTGCCACGGCAACAAAACTTTAACAGTCATGTTTTGCAAACTTGAAATTCCAGATTGCCGCCAAGTGAAAATGATGACGTAATTTTGCCTTAAATAACGTCATCGGTTAAGGTGACGGGAGTTAAAGGGAAAACCTTTTTGAAAGAATTATTTTCCCTACAAGTTTGACTGTCATGGTATTAACACTCCTTCCATAGTCGCAAAAGGCGTAGAAAAGCCCGGTCTGGACAACGTAGGCATTGCGAATCCAGGTACTTGTTATACCCACCGCTCCCACATTTTGTTTTGTTGAGTTAGTGCAGTTGCTACAATACGCTGGTGACTCCTGACATATTGCAAAGGGTGAAACAGCTAGCTGCTCAAAGAGACTGCACTAAATGATTGGGTTGGGTGGACCGACCAACCTAATCAACGTATCTACTCCCCTCTCACCTAACTACCTACAATCATGGACAAAAGTAGTTGAGACACTCCCCTAAAATAACGTACCTTTTTTTTTAAACGCATGAGTTTTCCAATCTCCAATTCTCACATTTCGACCCCCTCCCGCCTTTTCAATGTTGCAACCACGTTCCAGTATCCACAGAGCGTATTTCAACATTGAAAAGGGGGAGACGGGGACTTGGCTGTCGACAAAAAAGAGGTTTTTTCAATTACGGAAGGACGCTGATAGAAAGCGATTATTTTGCTTAAATGTATCATCACGTTTGTCCATGGTTGTGGAAATAATCCAATTTACCTAAGTATCTACCGAGTAGAATTACCTAACTAACTAACGACTCACCTAAGTACCAACATACGTATTTACCTCCCTACTTTTAAGTAGGTAGGTAAGTACGGTGGTAGGTAGGTAGTTAAAAACTACCTACCTACCTACCTACTTACCTACCGATACCTACCAACCAACCTACCTACCTATCTACTTACATAGCTGCCTACCTACCTATACCTACTTACCTGCCTACCTACCTACCTACCTACCTACCTACTTACCTAGCGACCGACCAATCTAATTAACGTATCTACTTCTCCCTTACCCGACTACCTAGAAAGTATCTACTTAGCAAAATTATCTACCTTACCTCACAACTCACCTAAGTACCAACACACGTACTTACCTTGCTACCTACCTACCTACCTACCTACCTACTGACCGACCTACCTACCGACCTACCTACCTACCTACCTACTTACCTACCTAAGTACCTACCTACCTAACTATCTACCTACGCACTGAACCACCGACCTCGGGACACAACGTCCCACCTTCGTGCCTATTCCCGTCCTTTTCACATGTGTCTACCTTACTCAGACCTAAAATAGGGCAGAGTGAAGGTGACACATTACGGCCTGTCGAGAACCAGTCTAACACCCAAGGTAACAATTTTGACTTCTTCGTTGCTTACAGAATGGAAGGCGAGCTTGGATACCACTCCTTGATAAATTGCGCAACGATGATGGTTTTGTTCCTACAAACGCAAATAACCAACTTGAAGATAAACAAGAATATTAACCAGGAGTCTATAAAGCAGCGATAATATTCTTTCAGCAGGACATAAAATCAACATTATCATTTCACGCTTGTATCTTTAACTTAATTTTTTTTAATGTTGTAATAAATATAGTAAGCAAACCGTTTGTGTATAGGAGAATTTGTGCTGACGACGTTATTTACATTTTGCCTCATTAGCTTATAATTAAAAAAAAAAAAAAACGATACGAACCAATGGACATCGTGAACTAAAAGAGCATATCGCTTTTGGTAACCAGTATAAATAATGTCATGATTTAGCAACTGATTGGAGACCCAGGTTCGATTCCTGGCTGAGCCACATTTTCACTTAATTATTTATCATTTATTTTATTTAGTAACTTCCATTTAGTGAGAAAAAAAAGGCACTAAATGAAGGACTAACGTACGGACTCGAAGTCCCAGCGAGGTCAGCCCCAATTATTACTTAGTTGTGTTGATTTCTGTTCCCAAATTAACCTAGTCTGTTTGTATTTCTCAGAAATCCTTAATGAATCGCCATCCAAACGGGAATAGGCTGGTGATCCTAAGTAATTAAGGCAATCAGTTGCTAATATATATATATTTAGCCAAGCCTAAAAGCGGAGCTCCAAAAGCACTCTTTTTCTACTGGCATTTACATATAGTCTGCTAGTCATATCACCCATCTGACCTCACTCAAGCTACAGACCCAGTGCTGTAAAAAATAGTATGGAAAGGTGATCTGAGCCAGTGGCACAGTGGATTTGGACCCTCCAGTCCAGATCTGCTTGTGGATCAGATTTGGACCCCCTAGTCCAGAACTGCTAGCAGATATGGACCCCCGCCCCCCCTAAAAACAAGCGTTCTATTGAGTAAGGTAAAGTTTGGAGATGTTAAAAAGCAAAATAAAAATATTGAGGTAGGTTTTTTCAAAAATAATCTTTAATACTTTGTGTAAAAAAGAACCTGCAACGCTAGTTTGCATCTATAAATTTTTAAAACAAAACATTTCTTAACATCTTAGAGCAATACCTAAGGACAGGTCTGTTTCCCCATTCAACTGTAGGCTACTTAGTTATGGTTTAGAGCCACTAGAAATTGGTGGAGAAGCCTGGTGAATGCTATTTTGAATCAGTATCCGACATTATGAAAGAAAGATACATGGAAATCAATAAAAATATTTAGATGATATGCATTAAGACCGAGATATTTCTTTTCATCAGTTACTTCTTGACCTTACTATCCAAAAAAACTTCTTGCTGACATTAAGCTCATCAATCAATGCACCTACAGTGTTTTCAAAACGAAATCCAGCTGCTCTTCTGGCCAGCCAAGTGCAAGACTAAGCAACTTGATAATAAAATATTGGGCATTTGGTTGATATCACTGTCAAGGTAATTAACAATGTAGTATGAGGATTTAAGGTAATGATTCACCAAAGCAAAAGTGCTGGAAATCCGTGTTAGCCATCTTAACTTGATTTTCTATTTTGCAAGAAAGGTAAGGACTAGTCTCACATTTCTCCATGTACATTTGAAATTGCACAACATACTTCATCAAACATCAAAAATCCCATTAAACATTAATGCCAAATGTCATTCAAACATCCCACAAGATTATTTGGTGTGACCAGCTATGAATAAAATTAATTAAAAGACTGCATGCAGGAGAAGGAAGTACATTGATGAGAAAGAGCTTACTTTAAGTTTAATTTTAAGTTAAATAATTCCTTTTCATGCGAATACATCTAAGTTGATACAAAAAAAAGTGCATGACTGGAGAATAATTGGGAGAAAGTAAATTCCCATACAAAGAATATTATCTAATACAGTAATAGCCCACGTATAAGAACCTGGGTTTTAAGAACCTGTTAGGCTAAAATTTTAATTTTAAGCCCCCTCCACATAAGAACCTATTAAGGCTAAAATTTTAAGTTAGGTTCTTATCAGTGGGGTTGCTGTAAAAGTGTAAAGGTAGAAATTGCTGAATAAGTTTCTTTGTTATGTTTTGTTAAGGACATATACTGTACCTGCACTGAACTGCGTATAGGCATTTCTCTATGGTACAAATAAATGATTTATACTGTATTATGAGATGATATTTATCATATATATAGTATATTCAGATAAAATTCATATGAAAATATAAGAACCTATTTTAAGAACCTTGGTAGCCTAAATTTGTTTTAAGTACCATTTATATAAGAACCTATTTAGGCTAAATTGGAAACTTCAGGTTCTTATACGTGGGCTATTACTGTATTACACATTCTAAAAACTAAGAGGTGAAATTTAAACCTGGCCCAAAGCTGACCTAATCAAATTAAATCGCATACTTGTCTCCTACAAGTCACCCCTACTTTGAGATTGACACTAAAAATAAAGAAGTAAAATTGAAATACAATCCAAAGCTAACCTAATGAAACTACATACTTGTCACTCACAAGCTACATCTGATTTAAAATTGACACAAATAATGTAATAGATAGGACTTAAAACTGCTTAAAGAAGGTGCATGCATGATGTTCGATGGAACACCATTCCAGTCTGGTATGTAGCGATTGTAAAAAGAAAAGCTGAAGGCCATATATATATTTAGCCAGGCCAAGCCTAGAATCGGAACCGTGCACACTCTCTCCGAGCAACTTCGCATGGCTTTATTTGGGCCAGTTTAATTTGTGTCCAAACAATTGAGCAGCAGCAGGGAAAACGAAGAGTTTTCGATAGCAAACGTTTGCAAAAAAAAGACAGACATTCGTGAGTCCTAACTACTTTCAGATGAAAGCGTAACGGAATTCAAAGCGGATAAAAAAATACACTACAAGCGAACAAAGTACGATGCGAGTGTTTTGCTCGAAGAAGGAGAAGGTGGAGAAATTAAACAAGACTAGCTTGTAATAAAAAATAGCTTGTACTGATTAATCTAGAAAAATCGGTATTTATTTTGACATAAATGCCCGTAGAAAAGACAATAAAGGGTAAAAACTGATCGTTAAGAGCAGTCAACAGGAATTGACCGCGGTTCAAAAACAACAGAACAACAAACATAAGTATTACAAGAAAACAAAGCACAATACGAATAATATTTCTTCGAAGATTCTTGGAGAAGGTGGAGAAATTAGACAAGTAACAAAAATTGCTTAGCAATTTTGACATAAATGTCCGTAGAAAAGACAAAAAAGAGGTTCACACCTGATCGTTTAGAGCAGTCAACAGGAATCACTGAGGCAGCAATCACTCGGAACGCGACAGGGCTGAATAATAGCGCCATTTCCCACAAAATCTTTTCTTGGCTGACACAAAACGCTAAAGAGCTTTGATAGTTTTACTGGTACTTCCCATGTCTTCCGAAGAACCTTCTTCAATTAATGATTCTCAGTGGCAAAGCGTCATCAAGTTAACGAAGAAAGCGCTTGCCAAACCACACCAGCATTTCTCTCGCAGACCCGTTCACTATAAAAATTATCAAAGCCAGCCCAGCCAGTCAACCCATTTCGGTGTTTTTAACATCCAAACGCTGATTCTTACCGGTTCAAACAAATTAAGACGGCATGTTTATAGACGGAAAAACTTAATATTGTTGTTTACAGGCCGCTTTCGACGAAGATCTCTAAAACGTTTTACAAATGACGAGTAAAGCGCGCTGGTCTTTGACCTTTTGACAGCATTTTGACAACTTTATGTCAGATTTTGAGACGTGCACATGCATTTGATCGGCTTTTTTTTTTTACTCGAGCTTGAGTTTCCGCCTTTCATGCTTAATTTTACGAGGACTCATTGTGATTACGTGTTATTAAGATAAGGGCAAAAGTTTCTTAACGCTGTTGAGGTACCAAGATCGAAAACAGTCAGCCAAGCCGAGTAAAAACACTCGTTCGCTTGCAAAGAAAACAACGTAACAAAACAAACAAACAATTCAACTACTTCTTTGCGTCCAAAACGAGTAAGATGATTGTTATTTATATCCATTCGAGAGAAAAAGACAAGTTTCATTCCTGAACAAAAGTAACAACGATTAAACCAAATGTTAAGTTTCTATTTATTTAATTTACCTCACTGTCCTGCGCTGTGTTGTAGAGGTTTCTACCACTTGAAAATACGTAAGCTTCAGTAAAGTAAAAACAAGCATCCGCAAAAATAGCAAACGGTTTGTCCAAAGAAAGAGCTTCTTCCACAGAATTTGAGCTACTCATTCCTCCCATTAATACCGGTGAACTGTTAAGTGACTTTTCTTGGTGAGATGCAAGATGCCGCGGTGAAGTGAAAGCCCTTTACGCGTTGAATTATACTGTTTTCAACCGCACAATCGATCCAAGTTTTCCTGAGAAAAATCTTTCGTCCTTCGTTTCATCACTTGAGAATTCACCTTCCGGAGTATCTTTTGACAAGTTCTTGATTTTTATGCGAAAGACAAACTTCGATCGAAGAAGATGAAGTTGTTTTGCTCAAAATAAAGAAACCAACTGAATGTGAAATTACGAGCCGCAGAAAGCGCGCGAAAATTTTAAAAGCCTCGATTTGGTTTGGGTGTCCCACACCTGGCTTGAGCCTGCGATCCAATCGAAAGCAAGTACCTGGTCAGCGGTTAACTTGAGCTCTTAAGTTGAGCCCTCCCCCCGATATGGTCACGTGACACTGGTCAGCGGATACCTTGTTTTGACAGGTGTCAATTGGTTATAAGATGGATGTCCAGTATCAAAGACGTACGCTGTAAAGTAGCTGGCCAGCTGGGCCAGGTGGAGTATGGCCGCCATGTTGGATTATTATGATTATTATTAGGATATTATTAATTATTGGGCGACTCCGTCGTCGTGCGTACGCGCCCACGAGCAATACCGCTAGCCATTTTTACCCTGAGAAAAGCAGTTGACGGGTTTCTATAGGTACGGTGCTCCGCTTGGCTGCCCTTCGGGCCGCCGGAGCTCCGCTAATATATCCCCTCCCTACCTTACTGTACTTAATTAATTTCCAGGGGGATTTGGCCGTGCATCGCCGATCGATCGACCGGTCAGTAGTGACGTGATCCTGAATGCAGAAAATGTGTCAAATTGTCTCCTCGGACCTTACCATCAGAAGGCCACACTGTGTATGTGTTGTACAGTAAAACTATGTGTTCCCAGTGTGGTTGGTTAAGTGGCCTAGTGGTTAAGGCATCCGACCGGTAATCTGGAGACCCAGGTTCGATTCCTGGCTGAGCCACATTTTCAGTTAATTACTTAGTTGTGTTGATTTTCTGTTCCCAAATTAACCTTAAACGTTAAGCAATCACGGTATTTAACAGGAATTTCTTAGAATGTCTACAGATCGATGTCAGTTCATTTCTATGATTAAGTGTCGACATTTCTGGTTTACATATTATAAAATATTTTTCCGACAGACACAGATTACATTTTTTGCTGATATCTGAATACGATCTGGCTTGCCTTACTTTTCGCCGCTTAATTTTCGTACTTGATTTTTCAAGAAATTCCTGTTAAATACCGAGATTGCCTAACGTTTAGTGCTTCCGTCGACCAATTACATCTTGGCATGTCACGGTAGTAAGCATTGTTCCATATTTTCAAATTTTGTATATCTTTGGATGTAACCGTTATTGTTGTCAGTTGCCTGATGATTGCTACGTGAGAAGCATGAAACTCGGAGTAGTTTGGACTCGGAGTGTGTTTGAACTAGTCCGACTCCACAATTGAAAATTATATTCACAGCTCTGGTTTCTCCATTGAGCACTTTTATAGCAGATGAAGTCTTCAATTTATCTGCTGATAGTTATATATATATATATATACATACATACATACATACATACATACATACATACATACATACATACATACATGCATGCATGCATGCATGCATGCATGCATGCATATATATATATATATATATATATATATATATGTATATATATATATATAAAAGCTAACTTAAAGATTGCGTTACTTGATAACAAAGTTCTTGAGTAGGTATCTGTTTCTGTGGGCATGTGGGGCATGGGCTGGCTAGTTCACTCCCGGCTTGTTTAGACTGCACAAATTCTTCTTACAGATGATTACAAATTTCTCAAATAAGCATAAATTACATTTGTTGTTAATGCTGTTATAAGGTCTGCACTGCTTAAGGATTCTCCACTTGATAGTGAAACGTCTAATTAAAGTGTTCGACCACCGAAGAAGTTCGCTGTTTGCTCTATAAACACAAACAACAATTTTTTGAGTACAAGCGTGTAGTATCCTTTGGATCCTTCTTCCAAGCAGCATCACCGTTTGTAAGCCAGCCTTCCGGCCCAGATCTGCTTGTGGATCAGATTTGGACTAGGGACACCCTTGTCCAGCAGAAACTGCTAGCAGATATGAATCCCCTTTTACGGATTTGGACCCCACCCTCCTAAAAACAATGGTTCTATTGAGTAAGGTAATAAAATACCTTTGCAAATTGTGGTTGGGGTTGTTAAAAAAAGCAAAATGAAAATATAAAGGTAGTTTTTTTTTTAATAATCTTTAATACTCTGTGTAAAACCAAACATTCTTAAAACTTAGAGCAATACCTAATGTACATTTGAAATTACACAACATACTTCAACAAACATCAGAAATTCCATTAAACAACAGTGCCAAATGTCATCCAAACATCCCCCAAGATTGGTGTGACCAGCTACGAAATCAATTGAAAGACTGTTTGCCGGAGAAGGAAGTCCAAAAGATCTGTACATTGATGAGAAAGAGCTTACTTTAAGTTTAATTTTAATTTTAATAATACTTTGTCTTGCAAATACAAGTAAGTTGATACAAAACAAAAAAAAGTGCATGACTAGATAATAATTGGGAGAAACTAAATTCCCATACAAAGAATATTATCCAATATTAAACATACTAAAAACTAAGAGGTGAAATTTAGACGTGGCCCAAAGCTAACCTAATTTAATTACATCGAATGCTTGTCTCTTACAAGTCACCCCTGATTTGAGATTGACACTAAAAATTAAGAAGTAAAATTTAAATAAAACCAAAAGCTAACCTAATTAGATTACATGCTTGTCACTCACAAGTTACACCTGATTTAAAATTGACACAAATATTATGTGATAGATAGGACTTAAAACTGCTTAAAGAAGGCGCATTGATAATGTTCTATGGGATACTATTTCAGTCTGTTATGTGGCGATTAAAAAAAGAAAAGCTGAAGGTCATATTTAGCTAGGCTAAGCCTAAAATCGGAGCTTCACACTGTCACCGAGCAACTTCGCATGGCTTTCCTTGGGACAGTTTAATTTGTGTCCAAAAATTTTGGAGCAGCAGCAGGGAAAACGAAGAGTTTTCGATAGCAATCGTTTGCAAATAAAAAAAAAACATTATTGAGGCCAAACTACTTTCAGATGAAAGCGTAAAGGAATTCAAAGCGGATAAAAAAAAAACAAAGACAAAAACAAAACTCTGCAAGCAAACAAAGTACGATGCGAATGTTTGTTTTTTAATTGTCCGAAACTGTTAGGGAACAAAATCTTCCTTTGAGAAAATGCAAGCTCAAATGAACTTTCCACGAACTTTCTAGTAAACTATTTTCTTTCGGAAAATGGTAGCTGACGTTTTTGACAGCCAAAAACAACAATTCCAACTTTTCCGAAAACCTCACGGGCTATGATTTCCCAATTGCGAATCTGTTAGGCCAACGTTTTAGTTAGCAAATCTTAGTGCACTCTTTAATCGACGCCGAAAACACAAGGCGAATTATCCTCCACCGAACAGATATCTACCGAAAGTTGTCGTTGGGTGCCCCCGTTGACCACCGTTCAGAAACCTCAAAAACAAAACATTACCAGGAAACAAAGCACAATACGTAATCATGTTTCTTCGAAGATTCTTGGGGAAGGTGGAGAAATAAGACAAGTGACAAAAATATCTTGTATTAAGCTAGAAACATTGTTAAGCAATTTTGACACAAGCTTAAATGTCGTAGAAAAGACAAAAAAGAGGTCCGCACCTGATCGTTTAGAGCAGTCAACAGGAATCACAGTCAGCAATCACTCGGAACGCGGCAGAGCTGAATAATAGCGCCATTTCCCACAAAATCTTTCCTTGGCTAAGCAGACACAAAACCCTGAAGTGCTTTGATAGTTTTATTGTTAGTTCCCGTGTCTTCGAAGAACCTTCTTCAATTAATGATTTTCAGTGGCAAAACATCATCCAGTTAACGAAGAAAGCGCTTGCCAAACCACACGAGCATTTCTCTCGCAGACCCGTCCACTATAAAATTTATCAAAGCCAGCCAGCCAGTGAACCCATGTCGCTGTTTTCAACATCAAAACGCTGATTCTTACCGATTGAAACAAATTAAGACCGCATGTTTATAGACAGCGAAACTAAACTGTTGTTTACAGGCCGCTTTCCAAGAAGATCTCTAAAACTTTTTCAAATTGGCCATGTTCTAAACGAGCAAGGGCCTGAGAACGAATCCAAACTTCATTGAAAATCAATGGCATTGAACTAAATCGATTCTCTTATTTAAGGGTATCTCAAAATAAGTACTTTCCGCAAGTTTGACCATGTTTGGTCGAAAAGTCGCTAATTGACATGCATTTAGATCTTTAAAAGATCCCATACAAATGTCTTTATTTCGGAAAGTGTGTCCCTCCAAACCATATAGTCTCTAATTTTCACAATTTTCAAAAGCTTTTGTTTCAGCTCCAATTCAACTGAGCAGCGTCAAAGCGTGCACATGCATTTGAGCGGCTCTTTTTTTCATTCGAACTTGAGTTTCTGCCTTTAATCAAGTTAATTAAACCTTTTAAAAAACAATTTTCCCTCGCCGACATGTACACAACCAGGAAAAATATCCAAACGTTGATCCTTACCGGTTCAAACAACAACAACAACAAAAAGCAAATAATCAAAGTTATAGGGCAAAAACTTGGGTTGTTTACAATCTTGGGACGAAGATTTCTAACTTTTTCAATGAAGTGTGAAGGGCGCTAGTTTTTGACAGCTTTCAATTAGATTTCGAGACGTGCACATGCATTTGATCGCTTTTTTCCCCTCGAGTTTCAATTTTTGCCTTCAATTACATTAAGCTTTTAAAATCAGGGTGGTAGCTAGCATGAGGCGAACCGAGGCACTTGCCTCGGTAGAAATGTGGAGTTTATGGTATTTTTTTATTGCGTGTGTCCTACGAAAATATAAAGCAGGCTCTCCAGTTTCATAGTTGCGTTAAGCATATCTTTGAGGTTCCTGTAAGAGGCCATACATTTTAAAGAGGTGTTTTTTTTTTCTTTTTACCGGCATTGCCGCGGTAACAATTCTCGTCAGGCTACGGCCCAGAATATACAATGCCGATACCGCTAAAAGATCATAAGTTTCTTCTCTTATTGTCTTTAGTTTTTTTGTTTGTTTTTCCAACGATTTCCTGTTAAAATGCGGAAAAAGAACAGGTTTATCTCGAGTGTGACTTTTCACTTGGCATACATGGAGGGGCGGACGCACGGGCGTACTTATGTACATACGTACGTAGGACGTACGTACGGTGACCAAAACCAAATTTACTCGAGCAGATGGGTTACCATATTTTCTTAACCATGGTGCTCCGCACGCGCAAGGTGCTCCGCAATTTTATAATTAAATTAACTGTTTCCCGCTCGGTATTTAGTAACGTTTTACTGCAGTTGTTTGAGATTCGTAAATAAACTATTTAACACGAAAACGGCGTGTTCAAAGATATGAACACGCCGTATCACGTCATATCTTTGAACACGTCGTTTTCGTGTTAAATAGTTTCTTTACGAATCTCAAACAACTGCAGTAAAATGTTACTAAATACCGAGCGGGAAACAGTATTGTGTGTTTTATTGTATATTTGTTTCAAAACAAACCAACAGGGCCGCATAAAGTGTATTTCATAAGAGGAAATAGGAGGGAATAAGCACAAAATCTCGTGTCCCAAAAAGGGGCGGGGGGGGTGGGTTTAGAGAGGAGGGGCTTATTACAAAAACCGACTCCCAAATGGGGGGCTTTAAAGAGAGGGGGAAGGTGGGGGGGGGGGGGGGGGCTTAATAGAGCTTAATGTTTCTAAGTCGAAAATTGTAAAACCAGACGATGTTATTTTAGGTATATCAAACCGACGTTTCGGCAATACTGCCTTCTTCAGGGTGCGAGACTAAATACCGTTAATAGAGCTTTTACGAAATTAATAGAGCTTAATTAAAGAAATTAAAAGGGCATGTTAATAGAGCTTTTGCGAAATCGCGCAGAATATCGCCTGATACTTAGCCGACAAGGCCGTAGGCCGAGTCTACTAAAAGCAGGCGTTATTCCGCGAGACTGAGCAGGATAATTATTTTATTATTCAACATAATGACAACGCAAAATTATCTCATTAACACTACAACAACTTAGAAATACCTATGCGAGCATCTGGATCCCACACTAAATTTTGATATTCATTTTCACTACAAGAAGGCAGCCGGTAGAGTTAATCTGTAACCGCGTATTCGCTCCAATATAGATACTTTCAGTGCTCAACGAATCTACAGAACAATGATTATGCCGGTATTAACAAATTGTGGCAACAACACTAGTCTTGGATGGTCAGAGTCCCGTAAATGCATGACCCGCTCTATTGAGAGCAGATGCCTCAAAGTTATTTCTCCGAAATCAAGTCCTCGTAACTGTGATTTCCGACTTTTATCAATCAACAATATTTTCAATAAGAGAACGTGTTCTCTTGTTTATGATTGTATTCAAGGAACTGTGTGTTCTCCTTTTAAAAATTACTTCGAACGATTACGTCATGATGTAGACACCAGAAACAACGGAGATTCGGGCAAACTTCCGAAAGTGAAAGGCGCATCGATTTTTAATTCCTTACCTTTTAGTTCAAGAAATATAAACTCCAGAGTCTACTCTAGAAAGTCGTGTTTTCTTAATTACCGACGGGGTTGGTTTTCACGGAAGGAATCAGTCCCCAACATTGCAGTACCAACTAGAAAAGTCCGCATTTCAACGTAAAGCAACGTTTAGCTAAAAGAACGAGCTGGTAACTTGGGGAAAACCGTGTTGCTTTACCGGGGTGTGGGGGGGGGGGGATTTCTAGTACCAGGCTTATGGGGATGTGCCGCTGAATGGGGTCGCATTTTCACGACTGGACTGACTGTAATGGGGTTGCTTTTTCAATAGAGTTACTACAATGGGGTCCCACATTTTCGGGATTTTTTTTTGGGGGGGGGGGTTGGGTAAATGTACAAGTGTTCTACATTCAATTTAACAAATGTGTCAATTCATTTTAGGATGACCTACTCAAAAGGCTTTACAAGGTAGATGCATAAACAGAAAGTGACTAAGATGGGATCACAAAAAATTACATATGATCAAAAGTGACTATGATGGGTTCTATATTTGGCCACAGAATAGACTACGATAGGGTAGGGGTTCTGAGAGGCCAGCGGCACATGCCAAGCAAAAATTTACCCAGGTAGCCCCCTAAAAAAACCAAGGAACCCCCCCTCCCACCCCGGGGGGCTGCTTTCCTGTACTTGATGCATGTGAAGGTGTCAGAAGAACATGAATAACAAGAACAAAACTTTGCAGTTCAAATAGAGAAATGGTCGTGACTAGAATGGATACTCCAAAGTCAGGTCACACACTTAGTTTTGTGTATATAAAGTGCCAAAAGGTCTTAGTAAATTTTCAGAGCATACAAAGGGTCGAACCCGGCCGGGTTATAGGCATCACAACGGTATGGTGTCACAATAACAATATATGAAAGCTAACCATTTCGAGTCAGCGCTTAGGCCTAATCACTAGAGATCAGTGTCTAACCCAGCAGTCCTTCTCTGCCTTTAAACAGAGTGTTGTTTCGCGTTAACACTGAGGTTGTCGGTTATCGCCATACTGAACGTTACCGACTGTTCCACGATAATTTTGAGATATGTTATATTGTATATGTATCACGAAATGTCTTACCTTATTTTGGAGTATCCATTCCCGTGAAAATGAAAATGTCATAAGCAATAGTCAAAGGGCTAATCAGATACCCATGCGTGGAATGACAGAAACCTGTGTTTTACAGAATACGTCCCATAAGGACAGAAGCGGTTTTTCATGCCACAAAAATTATTATGTCGTGAAATTCAGTACTGGAATCGAGGCTCGTCGCCTCAGCGACGGCGGTTTTGGACTAAAACAGAGTGACGTCATGAGATGTCAGTAAAATATTTATAAAAATGTGTGGTTAAAAAGGAAAACTAAACCACTGTTAGCCGTATTAGAAATAAAAAATGTTACAAGCTAGAAAAATTTCAGATAAACGCCAGTGAAACCACCCGAGAGGTTTTTTATTTTGTGATTCAGAAAGATTTCACCTTAACTCCCGTCTAAATCGACAAGTATTAAATCCATTAGAGAAACAGGAACAACATTTCCTCCATTGGTTCTATCAAACGAACTTTACTTTTTTCTCAATGTACATGTACCTTGTCTTAATATTCTTTACACTTTTGCTATTGATAGGCGAAAATGCAATTATTCACACTCGGCTGCGTTTATATGCATGTCCCTTAACTATTATCTTTTTAAAATAGGGTGTAAAGAATCTCCTGTGTGTTTATATGGTTTTCACACAGAGACCGTCAAGCATTATCTTCTTGACTGTCCTCTTTATTCTGCCATCAGAACAAAACTGCTCTCCTCTACTGCTTGCATACTTGCAGACAGGTGGACAACTATGTCTAAATCATATATTAATTTCGGCTTTCCTGTTCGGTGCGGCCTTTCTGTCGCTAAAACAAAATAGTGACTTGTTTTTCCATGTCCAGTCCTTTATAAGTGAATCTATGAGATTTCATGGAAACGCTTAATAGTGTGCGTTCCACCTGTCGGCTCCTCTTTTCATCTTTTCACCTTTTGTTTTTTGTAGGTGTTTTCTGTATTTCTTTTTCTCTTTGCCGTTCTGGCCCAATCTAATTTAATGTCATTTGCAAATAATTGTAATTTTCGAAGTGAGCCGCCTCTCGTTGAGCACTGTAACTCTTAGGGCCAACTTTGCCAGTAAATGTGTTTAAAAAAATAAGTAAAAACAAACATTTCCACAATTCAAGACTAAATACAATGCAAGTGGCTTTCATAACTGAAAAATCGCTTCCGGCCGCTTTTAGCCTCTTGCCGAGATATCACGCAGATTTACTTGCCTTTTAATGGGCTGACGCGAATAAAGAACTTTTCCTTTAGCGGCACTGATGTCCCCTCAGCTGCATGCTTCCATGAGCCATATAACGAATGTTTTTTTTTTTGGACTGCATCTTGAATATTCCGTCGCGTCCCCTAAACATTGACAGCAAGTCAGTGAATTTGAACAATGGCCCCATAAGATATCTTTTTTTTTTCTGGTGGTAAATACGGCGGTTTATTGCCTGCAAATCAAATTTTTCAGCGAGCAATTTTGGAATTTTTCAGTTACTAAATGTACAGGAGAACTTGGACGACGTACCCATTTTTCTTGGAATAATTTCCTGAAAGGTGAATCACTCTCGACCCAAAATGCCGGAAATGAGGTGTTACACAAACATTGAAAGACAAAACAAAACTTCTATTAATTAATTAACAGGTGAATGCGAGTGGGTTTTTATAAACACCAGAATGAAGAAGGTAATTATCTTAAGTTATATAATTAAACTTAAATAAAAAGAAAAATGTTCCATAAAATCAAAAGAAAGTTGCGGGCAAGGCCAAGACTGGAGAGAGGAGAAGGTAGCTTTCGATTAACTAACAAAGCCGTGAATTATAGAGGAAACAAGGTGTTTGAAAGGTTTGTAAATGATTCATATAGATAAAAAGATGAAAATGTATCTTCCGATCTTCGAAGCGATCACATTGAATACCTATGAACGCCCAGAAAAAAAAAGTATATTTCAACAACAACATTAACAAAATATAGGAATGCCCTCCTTTGTTTTCTTTGTAGAACCCTTTTAAAGGAACAGTTATTTAAACTAACGGATTTCAATGTTTCGCATACAAATTGTAGGGAAAGTGAACTTTCAACCTTAAGCACTAACGCCCTTCTGAAAATCCCGTCTAAATCCTTTTTTCATTTCATTTTGGAAAACCCGCACATAATTAGACAGTTGCCAACTGTCTTTTCCCATGGCAAGGTGATTTTTTGTATAGTATTAAATGTCTATGCAGGAATAAAGAAGATCAGCTTGTTACGATAAGTTCCGTGAATTATAGAAACAAGGTGTTTGAAAGGTTTTTAAATGATTCATATAGATAAAAAAAGATCAAAATAACGAATATAACAAGCTTTATCTTCCGGTTGCCCATCCAGCTGATAAGGCTTCTTTGATCACATTCAGTACTCATGAACGGCCAGAAATAAAAGTATATTTCAACAACAATCAGATAAGAATATAGGAATGCCCTCCTTTGTTTCCTTGGTAGAACCCGTTTAAAGGAACAGTTATTTAAACTAACAGATTTCAATGTTTCGCATACAAATTGTAGGGAAAGTAAACTTTCAACCTTAAGCACTAACCCCCTTCTGAAAATCCCGTCACCCGCACGTAATGAGACACCTCTTACCCCATGGCAAGGTAGTATTAAATGTCTATGTAGAAATAAAGAAGATCAGCTTGTTAAATAAGTTCTTCCTTTTTTGAGAGGGTGATACGGATGCATCTGTTAATTCTATTTCAAAACATGCCTTCATGCCTAGTTTATTGCCACGTATGCCCCTCATCAAAACACCACTAAAGTCTTTCCCAGCATAAAACGCCGGTGTCAACATCAATATTTTCATCAACGGCCTCCATGCACTCCTTATAGCACAAGTCAAGAAAATTTTTCAATCATCGTTTTTTTATTATTATCATTATTCCCATAACCTGTATCTCAATAATGCAAGCAGAACGGTAGGGAGGAAGTAGATTCTTGTCATCATTGGACCAAAGGGTTCAAGTCCCTTCGACATATAACAAACAAGAACCACAAAGCTTAATTTAAATATTATCTTTGTACAAAAAGGTTGATAACCCCGCTGTTTTTCAAAGCGTGTCGAAGCGGGTGGTGAAATGGAAGCAAAAAGATATAAATTGGTCTCATTTTGCATTAGACACGTGGCTTTACACATACCTCATCAAAAGAGGAGGTAGCGAGAGTGGAGGTTGAATCAGTGGGAAGACAAATTCAACATTAGAGAAATAAATTTTTTTTTTGGACTTGACTTGAAGATATACTCCCTAAATTATCTGAGGCAATAATCCGCGAATTACTTTCATACTTTCTTACATCATCTGCCTTAGGATTAGATATTATCTCCCAGAAAAAAATGACATGCTGTTCGAAAGAAACATTCAAAAACGCCGAGGAAAGAGGAAAAAGCAGTTATCAAAATAATTAATTATATAAAGCATCACAAACCTTCCTGTTCAGTGAAAACGCAATATTTAGTATAATTCTACTCTAGTCTACCTCTAACTCATTAACCGTCTCTTCTTTCACAAAACGATAATAATATTCCTTGATCGTTTGATGGCCAATGTCGCACAGGTCTTTTTTCAACTCGATAAAATTATCAAGAAGGCACCTCTTTGCACAAGTCCACGACACTTGCTATTTCTTGCGTTATTGTGTACTTAACAAATTATTTATTGTTTTTGTTTTTTGTTTTTACTTTAACTGTGCAATTTTTTAACATTGTCAGTTCACATTCTTTTGTAACTTTCAGTGAATGTGCAATTTTATGTTACTCAACAATGTTGCTAGCTAGTGGTAAATAAATTACTTGAATTTGAATCTTCCAAGTTATGCGTACACAGCATGGTAGTGCTATGCTTGAAATTAGAATAACGTCGAGGGGGATTTCCAGCGGTGAGCACTTGTCAGACGTTCTTAAAACTGTCCATGGCTGTGCGCATCCGTCAGGTACTGGCAAGTCCGTGGGTTGATTTCCGAGTGTGTCACTGGCTTCAAATTTTACTGTTCTTAAGGTCATCACACACAGGGGGAATATTCGCAGGGAATGGTTGCAGGGAATATTCCACGGTAGAGTTCAGTCGATGAGACCAGTTACGCGGGGACAATTCCCTGAAAGGGTTTACACGGGAGAAACGGAATAGTATAAGTTTCGGCTTTTTGATTGAAATTCACTAAGACATAGAGGCGAGAAATGAGCCGCGGAGTAATGCCGTAAGCTCAAGCAAGTTAATTAAATTTTAGTACGCAGTAAATAACGAACCGAAAAATACATCAATAAATCAACGTATGCTCATAACGCCTAACATTGTTCGTTTATAAATTTACTAAGCCCGTTTGTAATTTGAAATTTCCATACGTTTTTGTTTTCAGAGTTGAAGGAAGGTGTTTTCCTCGGCCCAACCAGAAAAAAAATAAAAGAAAGTCTACTTAAAGTTTGAAATTGTTCGCTGGTAATATTCCCACGCACACTTCACACGAAAGAAACAAGCATCAGTTTTCAGGGGAACTTTCCCTACGAACGGTCCCACGAATTCAAGCAAGTATGATATATTTCGTGGGACCATTCGGAAGAATTTGTTAGTTCACTTAAAGCGAACAGGTCCCCGCGACCGTCCCCTGCGAATATTCCTCTCGTGTGTGCCGGCCTTTAAAACTACTTGCGCTAGTTATTGATTATACAGTTTATGTCACGTTTAATTTCAAATCTTTTTTTGTGTAAAGACATTGAGGATAGTTTGTTCCTTCGAGGCTATCTATTTTGTAAACGGAATTCTCGCTGTGATGCTCTTACATTGCGGTACTTTTACTCGCTGTGAATCTTTTTAAATCATGTCGTGCATTTGAGCATGCATGGGGATATAATACATAATTGATATTCATTGAAGTTGCAAAATAGATTGGTATCGTTTTTAAACGTTTTTAATATCGGTAGGCAAACAGATATATGACCGCTCTTTCATTAATGGCTTTTAGATGAAAGGTCACACCCCCATCAATGCTGAAATGGTAAAATTTGACCTTTTCGTGAGAAACCAAATTGATCGAAATTTCCGGGCATCGAAGCCCTTACTCCTGAAGGAATCTTGAACATTTACGTCGAGTTGGCACGTTTCCAAGGTACATCTGCTTTCCTTCAAACGAATATCTCGGCTACACGATTTTCTTGCTTTCAAAGAAATAAGTAAAATCACGTGGGACAAATTCTGGAAAGTGGGGGCGTTCGGTTTTGAGGGAATACAAGTTATGGATAGCACATCATGTCTGGCCCCTTTACGGTTTTTCACCCTCACTGACTCAGATCTTTAATAAGAACCAATTGTTTCCTACATGATGGAAAGAGTACTCAAAGAGATAACTGTTATGCCCTGCGAGCAACGGAAACGGAACAGGAGACTGGGAGCATCCGACTACTCCCGCCCCCCCCCCCCCCCCACAGGCCCCAGCCAAATAGCAATCAGCAATCAAAACAAAACAAGAGGCATGCTTAATGCAAATACATGACAGTTTTACTTTCAGAAGTACACTTGTACAAGGAGATCGCAATTCAAGCTAACTTCAGGACCCCATGTAATCCCGTAAAGTGAATATGTTTCTGTCCAACTGCAGACATGAAATACCCTTTCTCGAAAGGAGACAACTTACCTCATAATACTACTACTACTACTACTACTACTACTACTACTAATAATAATAATATAATAATAATAATAATAATAATAATAATTATAATAAATAATAATAATAATTTATAATAATAAATAATAAATAATAATTTAATAATATTTAATATTTTAATAATAATAATAATTTTATAAATAATAATAATAATAACAATAACATTATTTATATAGCGCTTTATACAAAAGTGCTAAAGCGCTTCACAATAAAATAAAAAATTAGAATAAAACTTACATTACCTAATGAATAAAATAACGTTTAAAAAGATAAGTTCTCAAAGATGATTTAAAAGTGCTGACACTGGAGCTACGCCTAATATAGCTGGGAAGGCAGTTCCATAACTTGGGGGCACATACAGAAAATGCTCGGTCTCCATAAGTTTTCAGATTTGATGTAGGAACTTGAAGCAGAAATTTAGACGAAGACCTTAATAACCTATTTGGAATGTATAAGTGCAAAAGATTACTAATGTAACAAGGAGCTAAGTTATTGTCATTTATCATCGTCTTTCATCAGATCCACAAAGACACATATTTTCAAGATGAGGGACCGTGAATTTCCAACCATCGTTTACTCGGGGTAAGTTCAATAGATGGCAGACTTGAGACTTTGAGATTAAAATTCTACCTTTACCAATTCGTTGCTTGTTCACCGCATGGAAAACGACCCAGAATTTGTTCCTGCTCTCAATTCGTCCACTCATTATTGCATCACAGCAATCTACGCTCTTCTGGCGATGCCAGGATTTGTTTTGAATACGATGGTACTGTTCACGTTTTTCGCGGATCGCTCGTTGTTGACTGCCAACAACTTTCACATCGTCAGTATCGCCGCGGCTGATTGGCTGATGTCCACTGTGGCAAACCCTATTGGCGCGGTTACTAACGTGTCACAAGATAACGGCACAACTAGCTGCAAGATTTATGCGTGCATCACCACTTTACTCGGCCTCGGCACCATGTTGCACCATTCGGCAATTGCCATTGACAAATGTCGCACACTGTGGTATCCTTTAAAAACTAAGTCCTCTGCCTCACGTGTGGTAGCTGATATTGGTGTCTTGTGGTGTTTCGCCTTAACATGGAGCCTTTTTCCACTGCTGGGCTGGAGCGCTTACGTCCCAGAAGGGGCCAACACGGTGTGTTCCATTCGATGGTATTCACACTCGAGCGTCACCAACACATCATATGTGGCATGCATATTCATCTTCTTTTTCTTCGTCCCTTTGCTCATCATCATCATAAGCTACAGCATCGCCTACTGGAATGTTCGGCGGATGGTCAACCAAGCTAAACACACGTGGGGTGCAAATGCTGCAGCCACATTAGCAACCATCAGAAAAAGCGTCTGCCTTGCCAAGATTTCTGTCATGATGATGGCTGGCTTTCTCGTTGCGTGGACTCCATACGCGGTTGTGTCACTCTATTCCGCAGCTGCTGGGCCAGAGCAAATCCCGACAATCGTTACCATAGTTCCTGCGATGTTTGCTAAAAGTTCTTGCCTTTATAATCCTTTGATTTACTTCTTCGCCTACAAAAAATTTCGACAGAGCTTGTGGAAACGATGGCGGAAAGTGCGAGGCCGAAACATTGTTCACAGTACTTGGAACTAACCCTGAAGCCCAAATAGAGACCAACATCATCAAATTTCCCCTTGCAAAAACACTTCCTGACCCAACATACAGTTATTGGGAATAAAAGAAATGATCGTCAAAGACGAAGTAATTTGATTTTTGGATAAATCCTCCCAACTAGCTCCAGAGGAAATATGGCAAGGGATAGTGGGCATGCTTATAGGCCTCAGGCCTGTACTTAATTATGACTTCGTCTTAGCAAGAAATGTTTAACTACTAAACATACAAACAAACAAACAAAGTCAAATCTACAAGGAACAGCTCGTGCTGACTGATCTGATTGAATATGACTAACCAATAGACTGAGTCTAGTTGAATGAATGATTTGACTGACTGACTGACTGACTGACTGACAGGCAGACAGAACGACTGACTGACTGACCGACCGACCGCCGAGTGAGTGGCCTGACCTGTCTACGCGAGTGATGGACGGAGATACCAACACGTCTGCCTCCCGGAATATCCGAGAAATCGATCGACCTAAGACCGATTCGATATCAGGCTGGCCGGCCAATTCAGCTAAAAGAAAATAACCAACACGTCGGCTATTACTAACCGATTGAAGTGAATCGTTAAGGTAAGCTCACGTTATCCATCCTTTCGGCCGGACTTAACACATATCATTTTTCAGTGCTAGTGATGAAGGGTACATAATAGAAAACTTCCCAGGAAAATGGCGTAGTTGGTGAAAGTTGGTGAATGCGTCCCCACTTGTTCAAGGCACCAGAAAGGTCGTTTGCACGACATTTTGCTTGCCGTTCAGATGTTTGTCATTCCCGGGTGGATTGCCAAAACTCTGGAATCAAAGGAGCCCCGTTTGGCGATGGCCAGGGATCCGGCAATTGAAAAATAATGGCCAAAGTTTCTCCAGAACGACTTACTGTGGTTTGTTTCTTCTTTTACAAGTTACTTCATTTCATTTCACTGGCGATCCAGACGCAATCCATGAATGATTTTTAGTCTCCTCAATTAGTAAAGCATCTGTACTCGGCTACAAAGATTTGATAGTTATTATCATTATCATCATCGTCTCTGTAATTGATTTTAGTAAAAGTTTGGCCGAAATGTGGGATAATGCTAATGATACTGCCCCTTAAATACACCCAGGCCAGATTTTCCCCCGTACTTCAGAGCAGAAATCGATAGAGCCACCATTTCCAGTTATAGGCTCATTTGTTCCTCATACGTTTTATAAACTCTCACCTATTTACAACCTTGTGAGTTCAAGTTCGACTTTTCTGTGCGTGCTTCTCAATGCACTACAGTAACAGTAGGAACAAAGAACAGTCAAATGGCTGTTGCACAAGGTTTATTTTCATTTCTTTTAGAGTTACTTTTGCCAATCTTTTAATTAGGCCACTCTTCTTCTACCAACAAAGCTCAGATATCATCCAGAGACCCTAACACGATCCATTCCAGCTCCCTAATTTTACTTTACGACTGAACAGCGTAGAGTTTATCATAACATTAGCCGATTAAAACGATTCCTGCAATAAGTTACCGACTTCACGATTACACAAACAAGCCTTAAATCAAGATTAGAAGACAACATATTCTTTCCAGCATAGTTAAGGCTTTGATTAGGAGTTGCAATCTAGCAAAAATCTCTGTCTTTTAGGCCAAACAAGCAACACTGCAGTACCTACAAACATCAGTGTTTGCCTGGGTCCCAAATCTTTTGTTGTAGATCGTTATTTCTAGGAGAGAAAAGGAAACATGACCCAAGACCCCCCCCCCCCCCAGGGAGCGGGTGGGGGGCAAATAAGTAAAGAACCGATCAAAAGGACAATCTAAGAGACTCAATTCTGAACGCAAATGATCGAGTGGCGGCATCCAAGAATAAGATCGTAAATCTTAAAAATTTAAAGGAGGTTAGAAGAAAAGCAAACAATCTTGATGCATCGCTTTTCAAGGCATTTTGAACTGACTAGCATCTGTTAACTCTTTTAAAAGCGCTACTCAAGGGATTTTCAGTGACTGTCACTTTTAACTCAGTTTGCTTGTCTGGCCAAATCATAGCAGATGGTACACTGGACAACTGAATCCAGGGAATAATAACATCCGAAATAATAAATAACATCTACTTGCGTCTTTGAAGAAAGCAGTTGGTTTTTAATAGGTATTATTAGATATAATCATAAAAAATACAATTTCCTCGATTGTGATTGGTTTAAAAAAACTCCTTTTTTCCACTAATTCACGTGCCAAGTTGTTATCGGACAGTTCTATTAGCCAATCACATTCAAAGTAATGTTTCAAATCAACAAATCACATTCCAAGTTGTAGTTTAAATCAACCAATCACAACCTTGGTTTCAGTCACCATACATTTTGATTGTAGTCAATTTCAGAGCGACATTAAAAAATGTACGCTTTCTTTTGTCAGTCTTTTAATGCAAAATTTCCCTCCCTTTTATAACTTGGCTCTTCTTTTCTCGGAAATTGTAATTTTTATGATTAATTGGTAATAGGACTTCGTGTCGTCCAATTCGGTCTGTAATCATACTCGTGATAAACAAATCGGACTCCCGCTGCGCAGTCGTCCGATTTTGTTATCACTCGTATGATTACAGACCGAATTGGACTCCACTCAGTCGTATTACCGTTACTTATTAGATACACTTTACTTTATATGTTCAATTTTCTCTGCTTTACGACAACCTATTGTTTACTTAAGCGTTTGTATCTTTGGATATAAAATTCCCACAATGAAATACATCGCCATACATATTTTCGCGCTCCAGACAGAAAAAAAAAAAAACAAAAAAAAACATGGAAACAACCCACTAACGCGATGGTCATCACGCAATCCTTAATAACTAGATCACACAACACATATCTCGATATTATTGCTAGCGACAAGACAGGAACACATTTTCCCTCAAGTATCGCACGCCGGTACGAATTTATTCCAGATTCCCGTTGTAGCTGCATGCTGCTCTGTGATACATTTTTAAAGTTGCTTAGACCGAAGCTCAACCCGTTGCCAAGGAAACGTGTTATGGCCGATTCGTTTGTTTGTATATGCAACACTGTAAACGCAGCAGAATCTTGTCTCGCACTGGAATGAAAGTCGTACTGGCATCACGCTAACACACCTAATAAGATCACCCATTCAACCATAAAAGAAGGAGCCTTGACTGTTGACCTTGACCGATCATAATTATTCTCTTAAGGGCATTAAAGGGAGTACTTGGATTGTGTGAATAATTTCCACCCGCATAACATTGTTAAAAGAAAACACTGCCGCGGTCTTTACAAAACCCAAGCTTGCTTTGATTATAGACCAAAGCGCTGAGCCCAATATAAACATAAATTTCTAAATCTCCTTCCACGACTTCGAAACTGCTCAGCTGTTGTTGGTTGGGCTGTGCCTCGCGGGCGGCGGTTATAGCTTCAATGAGAGCTTTGCTAAACACGCCGTGCTGAACCATGTCGGGTGCAGCGTCCATGAGGCGGCTCTGCACGTGGCTTGTCAACGAGATGTAAGGCATTTCGTTCGACCATGGGTTCCAGTACTGGAAGAACGTGGGTTCGTGGTGGGAGAAGAAAATTCGTAAGCCTGTCTGTTTGGCGTGAGGACTGTTGTCCGCATAACCGGTTATCCTACAAGGAGAGAAAACGCCTCGGATAAATGTCGTGCTGGTGTAAACAACCAAAATGTCACACCAGTTCACCACCTTGAGGACCAGCGATTGTTTTGTGTAATCCAGCAAGCTTCAACCTGCAATAAGCCGTGAAGCTCCAGTGCAGCATAGCTCATCGAATAATTGAGAAACTCGAAATTCACCACCACAAAAATAAGTACACCACCAAAGAGAAGCACTTGTTGAAAGGCGCATCTGAAGTTAGACATACAGTCAAACCTGGATTATCCGGCTTGTCGGGCTGGAGTAAATAGTCCGGATATCGAAAATGTGAATATAAATGAGACAAAATGAAACTGAATTCATTAGAAAATCGGAATTTCATGCGATATCATACTGCAATGTGCAAACCAACTTCATGCAAAACCTTTGGTCTAAAATATTCTCTTTGAAAGGAAACCCAAGCCTGATAAGCTAGACTAATATTCACAATGATAGTTTCTAGGGATTCTCATCATGCCTTGTTAATATTCACGAAAAATCTGGGACCAGACGAAATAGTCCGGATAATCGAGGCTGGACTGAACAGCGAACCAACGAAACAAATACTGTTTCTGTGTTTCTGGATTTGTACAGCAACCATGTCTGTTCAAAAGACTGTATCTAGATTACTTCTTTTATTTTAGCGGCATGAATGAACCACTCACTCCCACGCCCAATTAAAAAAACAATAGATGCTACAATCCTGGCCAAAAGTGTTGGGACAGTTCATGGCAGATGACTTCAAACAGCCTCTCTTAAGCCCAAGACAGCCTAACCACCCCCACCCCCTCTCCCATGTCAATGTTGACTAAAATCTGGAAAAAAAAACCATTGAGATCAGAATGGCTTGATTTTCTTTGGTTCAATTGACACGACAAACACTGACATGATGAACGTACGTTGGCAGTTTTCTTGCGCTTTTGGAATCCCATAACAAAGGAGGAATAACAAGACTTGTCACCCTGTGGGCGCTGCTTCGCAACATTCATAATTAAAAACACACGCCAGGAAGGTTCAACATTGCTAGGCGGAGGGGGGTCAATTACATTTTATCATTGCTAGGGGGAGGGGGGTCAATTTCACTGGCTTCCATTGGTCTTTTTTCCAAAACGTAAAGGACATACTTTAAATCGTGGGTTTTAGAGCGAAAAAGGGGAGGCGTCCCAACAACTTTTGGCCAGGATTGTAGATTCAATTTATATAGCCTCGGGCACAATGAAAGGCAAAAGTTTGTCCTAGGCCAGTGAAGCTACTGAGTGCTGAATTTGAATTCTGCGTAAAGCACTACCCTTGCCTGATCGGTTCGTAAGCGCTCACTGTTGGAAAATGGTATAAGCTACATGTGGCACCTGCATAAAGACAACTGATTTTATTTTTGTTGATTGCTATCCACGGAGACACCGCGGCGCAATCAAAAGCGCAAGGACTCGGATCCATCAACTAGTTGAGCAATGTGCTTCTGTTAAAAGAAATGAGCATGGTACAAAAACTGCACAGGGCTTAAAACACAAAACAAGCCCGTCCGCAGCAAAAGCGGCAAGAAAGGATGGTGGCTGTAATGGCTGCTTCCAACTGGAACCCACGTCACGTGGCCAATAGGGGCGGTGAAACGGTACCCACCGGTGACTAAGAGAAGTAGCTGAGGTGGAAAACACTGAGCTTGCTTGAAACCATTTTGTTTCTGTAATTCTTTCAGCATGTACTAAGTTAATCAATCAAGCTTTACCATGACTTCTTTATAATGATTTAATTACTTCAATTATTAGCGAAAAATCTAAGGCCTCTCTGCGCAAATGCCTTCTTACATGGCATTTCCTTTTGTACGGACTTTTTTGTTCTTTACAAGTACAAGTAAACTGTATGGTAATCATATTCAGGTTCGTGTTAGACTTAGATACAAACTTATTCCATCGACTCTAGTCTTAATTATAAAACAATTTATTAGTTAATTATTTTCTGAGATAAATAAATACGATAAATATGGTGACGAACGGCGAGGCCGTGACGCATGCTTGTAAAATGTATTGGCACACTTTCGAACTTAACATTACAAATGTATCCTTCCAGCCTGCTGAATTAACTATTTCACACTACAAAGTTTTCGCAAATACGCCAGCCTTCTAAAATCCAAACTTTCCTCGGTCGCGGTTAAACCCAGTAATATTATAGTTATGAAAAATCGGCGAGAGTCCGCAGTAAACTTCAATCATAATAGGCTCATTGTGTACAATCTCGAGGGATTCTTGGGCCACGCCCTCTTGAAGAGCATTATGGGCATCAGAGATGGCCGAGATGAGCCTCTCCTGGAATGGATCGAGCTGCATGTGCACGGGTATGGCATCCATGACGTCATTCCCTCGGTGCCAGGCAAATGTGACGTAAGGGATGACACGTGACCATGGATTCCAGTTCTGGAGGAATGTGGGTTTAATGTTTTTGCCAAAGTAGAGGCGCAAACCAGTTTGGAAGTGCCGTGGACTGAAAGACAGTGGGCAATAAAGTACCCTTAAGGTTGGCTTTCATATGTCGGGAGAATCTCTGATGATCGGGGATTTCACTATTTCCCGGCCGTCCCAGTTTTATGCCGAGATACCGACCACCGCAGAAATCTGTGACGCATCGGCAAAATAGAAACCCTCCCAATTTTCCCGATGTGTCCCCGACCATCCCAGAAGATCGAGGATGTATACGATCTCCAATTTTAATTAATCGGCATAATCTGGGATGGCCGGGAAACAGTGATATCCCCAATCGTCTAGGATTTTCCCGACATATGAAAACTAGACTTTGGATTTGCTGCATTTCCCCTCGTTTTGTTTGTTGGTTGGTTTTTAGAATCAATTTTACATTAATTTTTCATGAGATGATTTTGGAATTCGACAAGACTTCCCATTGAAAAATGGCCATTGGAAAGAACTTCATGCAAATACCAAAACTTAATAAGAACATGTACAGTATATCACCTAAAACAGATATTGCTTTTAGTTAATCACGAACGGTTTAATGGTACATGTTCAGCTGTATATATAGTATTTACAATGACATGGTCATGCCTTGTGATGTGTGGTAATTAGCTTAAAGTGCATATCAAGCGAAATTTTTCATTAGCTTGTTCGAAAGAGCTTTCAAAATTATGAAGAACGGCTAACACACTTTCTTATACTTGTGCTGCGTAATGTCCATATTTGCTCGCATCCACTGAATGAACATCAAGAGCAAATAGCACTTCTTGGGGAGGGAAACTCTGATTTTATCCCTTGGAAAGGTAGAGGTCTGGTAACGAGTATGTTACTATGGTGATATCATCACCACTATCAAAATGTGTAGTTCTGGCAGCACACCAACCCTGCAAAATTTCGACCCTGTAGATTTAGTATTTGCGCAGATATTCCATATTTTGTGATTTTACTTCATATGGTGTCCACCTTGTGACGTCACAAGTCCTCTAATTTGCATAAATCAAAATCTTGAATAACTCGGTAACCAAGAGTGCTATCACAATAAAATAAACGCCGTTCTTCGTCATTTTGAAAGCTCTTTCGAACAAGCTAATGAAAAATTTCGCTTCATATGTACTTTAAAACAAGGGGAGCAAAAATTTAAACCAAGGATAAAATTGAACCACAATAGATACATCCACTAAAACCAGCAAGACTACACTTGAACTAAAGGTACATATGAATGCTGTGCCGCGTAGCACTAGGAACACAAATAGTGGAACAGAGAATTAACTCTGAAGTGTAAATTAAAGTGCTACTTAAACCCATGAATAACCCACTGGGCGTTAGCCCTAGTAAAGGGAAACAGGGAACCACACGAGGCAAAGAAAAAATCTTTTGACCTCGGTGGGAATCGAACCCACGACCTCCGGATTAGATCTACCGTTACTCTGCCGACTGAGCTACATGAATAACCCAGTTTATTCATGGGTTTAAGTAGCACTTTAATTTACACTTCAGAGTTAATTCTCTGTTCCACTATTTGTGTTCCTAGTGCTACGCGGCACAACATTCATATGTACCCTTACTTTCTCTTTGCCGCGATTCACCATCTAAAATCGTCCCCGACTTTCTCTGTGCGACCTTGTAGCTCAGTCGGCAGAGTAACGGTAGATCTAATCCGGAGGTCGTGGGTTCAATTCCCACCGAGGTCAAAAGATTTTTTCTTTGCCTCATGTGGTTCCCTGTTTCCCTTTACTAGGGCTAACGCCCAGTGGGTTATTCATGGGTTTAAGTAGCACTTTAATTTACACTTCAGAGTTAATTCTCTGTTCCACTATTTACACTTGAACTAAAGTTGCACCAAACAGACAAATCTTGTTTTGGCCTTCCCATTTGCACTTCCTCTCTGTTAAAACAACATCATTGCTGCTAACTAAATGCAATGGAGAAGATACATATACATGTAGATACATACTCCCACAAATTTATGAGTCATGACCACATGCACTTTGACAGGTCACCAATTCTAGTTCCATAGTTTCTTTTCAAATGTATAAGAATGGAGAAGAAGCAGAGAAAACAAAAAAGTTCTCGATATCCCTCTCATATGTGTTGGTGGTGAAAGTCGAGTTGAGTTGCATGCGAATTTGTTGTTTACAGGCAGCGAAAAATTAATTGCCTGTTGCCTGCATAAAAGGAGAACCCTGCTGATAATGTTGATGATTAGCATTGTGTTGTGTGCTGTGGTCTGTCCTGCTATGCATCTACAGGTTGAGTGGAGGCTATGTGATGGGCTAACCAACACCCTGTTATTATAAGCCTCAGTTAGTTGCCAAACCAGCAGTCATACGTGTACATATACTGACCTGTGCATGTTTGTTGGTCTTATGCTCCTACTACAGTAGGAGTGGAAAAGATCAATACTACTTGTCTGAAAGGTTTATCAGTTGGCTTGGACCTCCTACCCGACACCCATCTGACGACCATTATTCCAATATTGTGAAACACTTTAATTTATCAACTTTGGCCATGCAGTTTTGAGTCCTCCCCTTCAAAGTTTCTAGTGACTTTCCAAAGAGCAAGCAGTACAGTCGAACCTCGATTATCCGGACCCTGATTATCCAGACTTCTCAATTATCCAGACCATTTCCTCTGGTTCAAGATTTTTCCATGAATATATTAACAAGGCACAATGAAGATCCCTAGAAAATATCATTACATATGACTTATTTTTAGTTTTAATTTAGACATTGAAAAGAGCCTTTAAACAGGTTTGTTTTCCTTCCAAAGAGTGAATGTGTTAGACCAAAGTATTTGCATGAAGTTTCCTTGTACAATACAGCACACCATCGCATTAAATTTCTATTTCCTAACTGATTCAGTTTAATGTATTTTGTCATATTAATATTAATATTTTTGATTATCTGGACTCTTGATTATCCAGACTATTTACTCCAGTCCTGGCAAGTCCAGATAATCGAGGTTCGACTGTACAAGGATTTTCCAGAACCATGTACTGTACATATACTTACATCATCATGGTGTTCTTCGGGTAAACAAATCTGCCGATCTGCAATTTGTCGCACTTTATCAACGGTATCTTCCTCATCTCATCCACTTTCACACCAATGAAATTGTATTTGACAATGCAAAGGGTATTCTTGGTGATAAGGACTATGCGTTCTTTCTCATGATCCCAGTGATCAATCCTATCAATCAATAGAACAATTTGTGAGAGTTAAAGTGTATATGACACTAACTTTTTCATTAGCTTGTTCGAAAGAGCTTTCAAAATGATGAAGAACGGCATTTATTTTATTGTGATAGCACTCTTGGTTGTCGAGTTATTCAAGATTTTGATTTATGCAAATTAGAGGACTTGTGACATCACAAGGTGGACACAAAATGAAGTAAAATTAATCACAAAATATGGAATATCTGTGCAAATACTAAGTCTACAGGGCTGAAATTTTGCAGGGTTGATGTGCTGCCAGAACAACACTTTGTGATAGTGGTTATGATGTCACCATAGCAACATACTCATTACCAGACCTCTACCCTCCCAAATGAAAGATGCCTTATTTCTTGCTCTAGAGTCTAACAGACTTTCTTATACTTGTGCTGTGTAATGTCCATATTCACTCACACCCACTGAATGAACATCAAGAGCAAATAGCACTTCTTGGGGAGGGAAACTCTGATTTTATCCTTTGGGAAGGTAGAGGTCTGGCAACAAGTATGTTGCTATGGTGACATCATAACCACTATCACAATGTATAGTCCTGGCAGCACATCAACCCTGCAAAATTTCAACCCTGTAGACTTAGTATTTGCACAGATATTCCATATTTTGTGATTTTACTTCATTTTGTGTCCACCTTGTGACGTCACAAGTCCTATAATTTACATAAATCAAAATCGTGAATAACTCGGCAACCAAGAGAGCTATCACAATGAAATAAACGCCATTCTTCATCATTTTGAAAGATCTTTCAAACAAGCTAATGAAAAATTTTGTGTCATATACACTTTAATAATGGTAATACTGTACACTGCACATGTACTTGTAGTTAACTCTCATGAGATCAAGTCGAGAACTGTGACTTGAAAGAGACTGTCAATTTACTTTTGCCCAGTACTGTGGGAATGAGTGAGGTCCAGTTCAGTTTATAATCATATATACAATTTATTATTCATGATGGTTATGCTCTGGCAGACGTTATGCCACATTTAAACCAAAGAAGCAAGCCATAACCAATGGCCAAACCCTTGCGAAATAGATTCCCAGAAAACTTGGAATTCCTAGGAATTCCTAGGAATTCCTAGGAATTCCAAACAATTCCAAGTCATGCAAATTAGGATAAAGCCAGCGGCTTGGAATTTCTTAGAATATCTGGGAATGTTTACTTATCCAGTTGGGAATAACTTGGAATTCCTAGGAATTCCCAAAAATTCTAAGACTAAACAGAAATCGCATTTGGAATTGCTGGGAATGTCTGGGAATCAATGGTAAACTGAGACATCAAAATGCAAATTTGAGAATTAGGAGGTTAATTAACATCAATTTAAAGTTCCACCACTTAAGTTAAAAAAGACTACGAAGTTTTGTGGTTCTTTAAGATCAAGACTTTAATTCTTTCAAGGAGACACATTTATGACTAAGCCTAAACAAAGTGCTACTAAACACAACATAGCCCTAATAAAGACAAACAGACAATTACATAAAATATAATACAATCCTTAAGTCACGCATTTACTCAGTGACTTTTCCGAATAATTAAAGCTCATGAAACTTGCGCGTTCTTTGAAATGAAATGGACGAAAAAGCGAGCTCGAGAGTTAACGACGGATTTTTCTCACCTTCACCAACTCATTCGACTCTTTGCTTCCTCGATAACGATCGACAACAAACATCTAAAGGATGTTTTACACTGAACGGAAGATGCATCTCTTCATAAAGTGTGTTTTCGTCAAAATCTTCGCCAGAAATTGGATTCACATCCCCGAGATCTGAATAATTCGCTTGGAAAGCGAACAGAGCGTGTTTCCCTGAAGCCCCCAGTCAAGCAGTCCAGCGGATGTTACACGGCAACAGCCAATAATAGTGTGCGATTTTTCACGTGACTATCCTCGTGCTTTTACTGAACAAAGAACTTCTATTCATTCCCTCTTGGCGCCCATGTTTGAATTCTCTTTTCGTTTGGTCTAGAGTGCGAATAATTGTTCGTGAAGATGGGTTTTTGAGTGGTTTAGAAGGAGAATAACAACAGCGTTATTGTAGTAAATGAAAGACTGAAGTTTGTGGCGGCGATGTTGAACGAAATGAAGGCATCACCGTGGATGTATCAGCCGGCACGCGATTTAATAGCGGCAGGAATTTTGAAAGTGTTTGGTAAGTAAATACTCTCTCACTTTTATTACAAATAGGAACAGTTCTTAAATTATAAAAGCCCGTAACTTGTCAACAGCATAGTAAAACGTGAAAGAACAAAATCATCGCGTAACAGAGTGCTCCTTGAACTGCCGTCGGCGGCAAAGTCTAATCCATCGCGGCCGCGGACGTTCGTATCTTGAGATCTTTGAATCGTCAGTATTTAACGGTTGTAAAACTACAGATCGAGTTAACTTTAAGCCAGTTATTCGCTAGGTCTAATAAATTATCTTGAATACTCTAGTGAATGAATGACGCTACATGTAATTTGCTAATGATCACTGACGAAATCTTATTTTTGTTTCATACAGAACTGCTGGACATTGTTGACATCACCTCATCCGCGGACAGCAAAGGAAGCTCCTTGAACAGCACCAAAAAATTAAATCAATAAGCTAAGTCCACTGTTTGCCGTTTCTCCTTTCATCTTGTTCCAGTTCATGTAAATTTTAGAATTCAAATGCATAGATAATCTCAAGATCGGCTTTCTTGTAACATAACTTTTTTCATTTTTTAATGTTTGACAATAATATTAGTAAGCTTATGTTTCAGACAACTACGCTTAACTTTACCCGATACTGTGTACGTAAAACTTTGGAAAAAACAAATCCCGTTGGCCTATGTAGTTTAATGATTCGAAGTGATTTGTCTCCTCATTGTAAATAAAAATTTGTTGGACAACTTCAAATCAGTCTCATCCTTTGCTTTCATCACTAAAGGACTTATTTTAACATGGTCTCAGATGCTTAGGAGAACTGCTTAAAATTCACGGTTTAATTCTGGGATATATTTTGGGATACAATGTCCGACTTGGAATTTCTGGGAATTTCTAGGAACTTGGAACCTAAGCACTTATAACAGCAAAGCTGGGAATTCCTAGGAATTCCTAGGAATTCCAAGTCCTCTTCCATATGGCCTTGGAATTTCTGGGAATTTCTGGGAATTGAGAACAAGCACTTTTAACTGGGAATTCCTAGGAATTCCTAGGAATTCCAAGTCCTGTTCCATATGGCCTTGGAATTTCTGGGAATTTCTGGGAATTGAGAACAAGCACTATTTTAACTGGGAATTCCTAGGAATTCCTAGGAATTCCAAGTCCGAATTTACCGTGAAAATTCACACCTCTCATTCCTAGGAATTCCTAGGAAATCCTAGGAATTCCTAGGAATAAATTCCTAGGAATTCCTAGGAAATTCTTAGGAATTCCTAGGAATTCTCAAAGTTATTTCGCAAGGGAAGGTCCTTTGGGTCATTCCTTGTTTAGTTTTCTAGAACCTTTCTTAGAATCCTTGCTAGTAGCTGTTCCTAGCAAGGCTGTTTTCTGCAAGAGTTCTGTGTTGATAGCAATCCCTGGCTTCACAAGCCATCCATCTAACCTTTTGCTTACTCCTCCAAGTGCGCCAACAACTATCGGTACCACTTCAGTCTACATGTCTCATCCCTCATAAATTCTTAATTTCACTCTTTAGCTCCTGATATTTCTCAACCTTCCACTATTGTTGTTTGTACTATTGTTATTATTGTTATTATTATTATTATTATTATTATTATTACTGTGAATTAAAGAGTGAAGATATGAAAGATCATAACAATAATCTGTGAATGCTACACATGTAATCATTCTAACACAGTATCCATGTACGATGTATAACAAATCAAATATTTTGTGAAATGAAAACCTGTTTAAGAAAGAATACACAAAACTTTTAAGTGGGTGTTATGGGCAAAGAAAGGAATTTAACAAATTGTAGCTGTCACATTACACAGGGTCTAGTCACTCTGTAGTAGAAGTGCACTAATAGCTACTCCAAACTACATGTACCAGTAATTTTATAGCAGAGCTCCAGCGGCCCAAAGGGCCACCAAGCAGAGCACCATACCTATAGAAACCCGTCAACTGCTTTTCTCATGGTAAAAATGGCAAGCAGTATTGCTTGTGGGCGCGTACGCACGACGACCTTGCCCAATAGTTAATAATATCCTAATAATAATAATAATAATAATCAATACTTGAGCCCAACATGGCAGCCAAACTCCACCTGACCAGAGGCTGCCTGACCAGCTAGTTTACAGCGCAAGAACAGCGCACATCTCTGATATTGGACATCCATGTTATGGTTAATTGACACCTGTCAAAACAAGGCATCCGCTGACCAATATCATGTGAGCATATCGCGGGCTCAAGTTTAGAGCTAATCGAGGTCAGCTGTTTTTTTGAAGTTGACCGCTGACCAGGTACTAGCTTTCAATTGGATCGCAGGCTCAAGCCTGATTAAGGATACTTCACAAATTAATGTGATCAAGTAAGCTGAAGCCACTCTAAGGGCACTAAGGCCACAAGGTAGCGGGCATTATCCCTTAAATCTACCAAGGCAAAGATTGAGACCAAGCATTAGCAGCCATGGACAGCTGTTTGGGCCTTGTTACGCCTCATCAGCATGGCATAGCTAATGCTCAGGCTCAAGTACCCACATATCAATAAAACAAGCAATGAAAACGTAAAGCTTGTGGGATGTGGCTGGAGTGACAAGGATACTTCACAAATTAATGTGATCAAGTAAGCTGAAGCCACTCAAAAGGCACTAAGGCCACAAGGTAGCGGGCATTACCCCTTAAATCTACCAAAGCAAAGATTGAACCCAAGCATTAGCAGCCATAGACAGCTGTTTCAGCCTTATTAGGCCTCATCAGTATGGCATAGCTAATGCTCAGGCTCAAGTACCCACATATCAATAAAACAAGCAATGAAAACGTAAAGCTTGTGGGATGTGGCTGGAGTGACAAGGATACTTCACAAATTAATGTGATCAAGTAAGCTGAGTCCACTCAAAAGGCACTATAAGGCCGCAGTATCCTTGTCACTCCAGCCACATCCCACAAGCTTTACGTTTTCAAGCCTGATTAACTTAACCAAAACGAGACACCAAAACCAAAATGAGGCTTAATTTTTCACGCGCTTTCTCCCGTGGGGCAGCCGAGCAGCTCAAAATTTCACATTCAGTTCATTCGGTTGGTTTCCTCATTATGAGCAAAACAATTTCATCTTCTTCGATCAAAGTTTTGTCTTTTAATTGGCGCAAAAGGCATAACACTTAAGAACTTGTTAAAAGATCCTCTGGAAAGTGAATTTACAAGTGCTAAAAAGCCGGGAGGCGTGAAAGATTTTTCTCAGGAAAAGCTTCAAACTTGGATCAATTGTGTGGTTGAAAACAAAATGATTTGACGCTTCAAGGACTTTGCTGTCACTTTACCGCGGCATCTTGCAACTCACCAAGAAAGCTGATGACCGGCATTAATGGGAGGAAAGAGTAGCTCAAACTCTGTGGAAGAAGTTCTTTCTTTGGACAAACTGGAAGCTTGCGTATAAAAATTTTCAAGTGGTAGAAACCTCTACAACACAGGACACTGAGGTAAATTAAGTAAATTGAAGCTTAACATTTGGTTTAAACATTGTTACGTTTGTTCAAGAATGAAACTTGTATTTTTCTCTCGACTGGATATAAATAACAATCATCTCTACTCGTTATGTACGCAAAGAACTAGTTGAATTGTTTGCTTGCTTTGTTACGTTGCTTTGCGAACGGGAGTTTTTAATCTGCTTGTCTCACTGTTTTTCGACCTCGGTGCCTCGACAGCGTTAAGAAACTTTTGCCCTTATCTTATGAACAGGTAATCACAATGAATCCTCGTAAAATTAAGGATTAAAACCCCGGGTAAACGATCACACATTTTCATCCAACATTGTCAGTTGCCAAACATAACGTTGGTGGCTAAACGCACAAACAAAATGTTTGACGAAACACTGGACAGATTGAGCCTACAGAACGATTTTTTGCGTATTATCGCTGAAATTTTTGACGTTGTGGTTCATTTGGTTGCTTTTTACCATTTGTGCACGATTTGTTTGTTGGAGTTGTTAAACGATGAAACATTTCTTCGTAATGCGAAATGTTGGATGAAAAGGTTTGATCAAAATCAAACATGGAAAGCCATTTAATGCACTACTGAGAGAGGTGGCTAAACCTTCAAACATGCTTGTCCAGCGATGTTGAATGAAAAATTAATATTTGATCTTTCTTTGATTGCCCTTGTAGAACCAATCATATTTTAAGCCTATGTTTATACTATTTTTTTAACTATGTTAAGCTATTTTGTTGCTATGTTTTGCTTGAAACCATCTATTTTATTGCTATGTTGCCAAATATATAAAATAGTCCATGGTATTTAAAGCATATCTCTCAACTATGCGAAAGCTATGTCAGAATAACATAGTTTCTAAATAACTATTTTAATACTATTTAGCTTACTGACATGGTCCTAAAGTGCCTATTTTTTCACTATTCAGAAAAAAAAATTTGTCCCAACAGTCGACATATATTTTAAATAGATACTATTTATTCACTATGTACAGGTCTCAAATAGCTTTAAAATATCGCATTAATGAGATATTTGGAGGCAAACATTACATAGCTTGTAAATACCTAGATGCTATTTAAAACATATTTTTCAGGTGTTATTCATCACTGTGAGCCAACAAAATAGCATTAAAATAGTCCCAACAGTCGACATACATTTTAAATAGATACTATTTATTCACTATGTACCGGTCTCAAATAGCTTTAAAATATCGCATTGATGAGATATTTGGAGGCAAACATTACATAGCTTGTAAATAGATGCTATTTAAAACATATTTTTCAGGTGTTATTCATCACTGTGAGCCAACAAAATAGCATTAAAATAGTCCCAACAGTCGACATACATTTTAAATAGATACTATTTATTCACTATGTACCGGTCTCAAATAGCTTTAAAATATCGCATTGATGAGATATTTGGAGGCAAACATTACATAGCTTGTAAATAGATGCTATTTAAAACATATTTTTCAGGTGTTATTCATCACTGTGAGCCAACAAAATAGCATTAAAATAGGTCTTAATTTTCTGTTGTTTAAATGCTACAGGAAATGTGCTATTTAAAAGCTATTTGGTTCCCTGAGTGCTTTGGTGAGAAATGAAATAGAATTTGAATAGCCTATGTAATCTCTATGTCATGGATTTCATATCTGGGCAGGATTAAAGTTCAAACAACTGAGCATAGTGTAGGGCAGGTAAATTATTAAAAAATGTTGAGATTGGTATCATGGAAAGTATTCTCAAATTACTTATCTTCAGCACCTTGTCACCTTAAATTCTAAGTAAAGTGGGCTTACATTATTGTTTCCCAAGTCAATGGCCATGCCAATCGTCTCTGATGAAAGGTTTTGCTGCACGTCTCTTAGTCGAATATCATCATCAACAGTAGGTTTAATGAATTCCCTGCTTCATCGACATTTAGTAGTTTTTGGTATTTCATCTTTGGAGTCATACAGCCAACATTTCTCCACTTTGAGGTTGACATTTTTCACGATCTGTTAGCATTTTATTCAGAACGATCGAAATTCGTGGCCGCCATCTTTGGTTACAAAGTTGCTAGGTTACCCAGTTGTTAGTGCGGTTTGTCACCTCTGAATCGAATGAAAAGTATGTCCGTTTGTCGGCTTGTAACACGGCATAACTTCAAAGAAGGTGTGATGTTTCAAGATCCAATGGAAACCTTTGCCTTTCTAAATCAAAATCGCGATTTTTGATGTGTGATATTTCACAGCGTCCTCTTGCGATTGAACTACTTGCTGAGCCTTCGTGGCGTTTCTTTTTACGGAAATTTCACTAGACTTTGCTGTTGAGTGTGCTGTTGAGTTTCTTCCATGAGTCAGTTTGACGTTCAAGTTCATCTGAAGTTCTGCATCGATCAAGGTACGTTTAAAGCTTTATAAACTTCTTATTAAGCTTAGTTGTTGAGCGATTTGCAAGTTTCCACTGGAATGGCTGTTTAAACATGTGAGAACTTTTAGAAGATCAGTTAGCCTGACATTTATCGTGTGGCATGGATTGCTTGCTACTCCTCGCTGATCTCTAAGATTAATTAAGATTTATATAAACTTATAGGTCTACATTGGAACTTTTTTTGATAACCACGTACAGGTATCCAAAACATTTCGCATCATTCTCAAACAGTAAAACAATTCAGCAGATCAAGGTTGGCCACTGCACTATATGACAAGTTATTGGCATGAAGTGACACATATAGTATAGAAAGCTATTTTCTTAATGTTTTCACCATATGCATACCAGAGAAGTTGAGTGTGTTGGAGAGCTGTTGTTTTCTGGCTGCCTTAAATATGGCATACCCCTTATTCTTTCCTGGTTTTGAGACAGATAATAGGGAATGATTTCCACACAGCCCCATTCATTAACTTAACTATACATGCATTAAGCATTAAGCAGGCCTTGAGGTTGAACCCTCATTCACCCAGAGTCTACTAAAAACAGGGTATCAGTACATGTGCTTACACTATTCTCTTTTAAGACCCATAAACATGTCTGTTGAACTCTTGAGTCGTGATGGTGGCCCATTTCACCTTGCAGCGTTTTTTTTTTATTTGACAAAGTGCACACCCCCATCTTCTTGAAAAGAAAACTGCTAATAATTTTTATTTATAAACCTTTGCGACCTATCTGATAATTTTTGGTACTTCCATGCAAGGTTCTAATAAATATTGACTGATTTTTTTTTTTCAGGGACAAAAGATGGTGAAGGAAAAGGATAACCCTTTTTTTTTTTATTTAAACCAGGTTTTAGGCTTCCATTGTAATTTATTTTGTAGAACTTTTTTCTTCATAGTTTTTTCTGAACAAGATTTATAAAATATTTCTTTGGAATAAATTGCATAAAATAAAGTATTTTGAATTTCGTTGATATGGTTCTCAGTCTACAGTTGTTGACTGTGGTTCAATACTCAGTTATCTCCAGTTATCTCGTCCTATGTCAATGCTATGTAAATGATATTTAAAATCTATGTTAACTCTACCTGAATGCCCATGTTTTAAAGGCTATTTATAATGCATCTTATATCTATTTTAAAGCTATTTAATTCCTATTTTAGCTGGAGGTAGTGTCAAGTTTCTTACTTCTCTCTATGTCAATGCTATGTTAATTATATTTTGAACCTATTTAAACTCCATTGATGCCCATGATATATCTTAAATCTATTTTACAGCTATTTAAATACTATTTTATTCTATTTCATTTCACAATCCATGACTACTTAAAACATATTTTAATGCTATTTGAAGTCTATTTCCTTTGCTTGTAAAAACTACTTGGTTAGTAATGCTAAAAAAATAGTTTTTAAATAGACTATTTAATGGTTCCATTTGAATAGTAAAAAAATAGGATTTAAATTCATTTTAAAAAGCAAAATCATAGCACTAACATAGTCCTTAAATATATGACCTTGTATGATTTCTAAAATAGTTATAAAATATGCCCTAAATACCATTTAAATAGATTTCTGACATAGCATTTACATAGTCAATAAATAGTGTTGGATTCTACAAGGGTGCTAAACTTGTTTTCGAACAAACAATAAAATATTGGCGCAAGGAAAGCCAGGATGCAATGTTGCTCAATACCAGTAAACATAATAACAATCGTGGAGCTCTGCTTTTAGGCTTGGCTAAATCTATGTATTACTAATACCACACAGAAAAAGCTGAAACAAATCTGACCCTGACTGTACTGTCTGTAGTATCACACCCCAACTGGAAGGAGGGACAATCAATAAACAACCCCAGCTAGTCTGCAGTTACTACTTACATGTAGGCATGGTGCATAATGTAGTATCCTATAAATTATTTAATCATAAAAATTACAATTTCCTCGATTGTCAATGGTTTAAAAAACTCCTATTTTCAACTAATTCACGTGCCAAGTTGTTATCGGACAGTTTGTCATTGGACACTTTGTTATTGGACAGTTTGTTATTGGACAGTTCAATAAGCCAATCACATTCAAAGTAGTATTTTAAATCAACCAATCACATTCAAAGTTGTAGTTTAAATCAACCAATCACAATCTTGGTTACAATCACTATAATACATTTTGATCATAGTCTATTTCAGAGCGACATTAAACAATTTACGCTTCCTTTGTCAGTCTTTAAATGCAAAATTTCCTTGGACCCTTTTATACATTGTAACTTAGCTCTTCCTCTTTTCTTGGAAATTGTAATTTTTATGATAAACAAATCAGACTCCCGCTGCGCGGTCGTCCAATTTTGTTATCACTCGTACATGTACATGATTACAGACCGAATTGGACTCCACTCAGTCCTATTACCATTACAAATCATTACTTTTGACAGTCAATAAAATTCAAGAATTCTGTTTCAGTTATGATTAGGACTGTGGACAAAAGAAACAAAAGAAGCTCACAGTCCATACTGCAGACACTTCATTAATAAAGAGCAATTTGTCAAACAGAGGAGGCACCTAATGCACATTGTAAAAAGAGGTTGGTGACCATGACAACTTACTCGCTCAGCAGCCATGAACCCAAGAGATCACCATCGCTCTCATCTAAGTGCACCTTGCATTCCTCTACAGCATTAGTGAAAGCTCCTTCCTGTGGAGTGTTCCAATAAACCATTATTTAGAAAAATTTTAAAAAGGTTTCACACTACGGTGTACATGTAAATTATACCAATCTCAAAGAGTTCTAATTTTAATTATTGCAATGGATGGGAGCACACAGTGGGTTAAAGGGCATGGGGAAATATTAATATTAATATTAAAATGTATTTATAAAGTGTACATACAGTGTATCATGACATCCACAGCAATTCACATAATAAAACTAGAAAATTAAACTAATACTACATAATACAATGACATCCTAGATAAAATTACATATTTATGGAAACACAATGAGTGGCAACAACGTGAGGTGGGAGCCACAGTCCAAACAATACTACTACATACTGTACATGACTTGTACTGTAATACAAAATCCTACATAAAATTATATACAAGTAAAGAGGCGATGAAAGGCAACACCGCAAGGTAGGAGCCACAGTCCGAATACTTACATGCATATACCGGTAAATCAATACAATAAAAACAAAATAAAAATAGCAAATGTCAAAAAAACCATAGGCAAAAAGTTAAGCAAAAGCTTTCCTACAAAGGAGAGTTTTAAGTTTCTTCTTGTAGGAATCAATAATGTCAAACTGTTCTTAACGATTTGTCGTGCAGATCATTCCAAAGGGTAGAAGCAGCAATCTGAAACATCTACAACTGTACCACCAGAAATTTTCAGTTGAAAACGGGGCTTAAACAACAACTTTCTCTTCGCTGAGCACAGCGCACGGCTAGGGAAGTATGGCTTGAGCAGGTCACACAGATATACAGCCTGTACAATGGAACAGAACCAATGAAGCACCTTGAACATTATCAAGAGAGTCTTGAATTGTTGTCCGAATAATCAAGAGTCCGGACAATCGAACATATGAATATTAATGGCATAAAATAAAACTGAAATTTCACTTAGCAACAAAACATGTCTCAGCCAATAAGAACTCAGCTGAATGCACTAACACTTACAATGTGTGCGAGCACTTGGTACGTTTACACTTTGAAAGGGAAACAAACCTGTTTCAAATCCACTTTTCAATGCCTCAATTAAATATATAGTTTTTGGGGGTCTTCATCATGCCACAAGCAAATGCCAGAAATTAATAGATTTCATGAAAATATGGGCCCATAGGCAATAGTTCACTGTATAATCAAGAAGTCCAGATAATTCATGTCCAAACAATCGAGGTTTGGCAAAACTTTGTGCTTGGGTGTATGGTACATGTTGGATGGAAAGCCCGAAATTCCATATTCTCTTAAATTACAATACAGTACATACAGTTTTTGAGTTAACTATTTTTGTCTGACTGCTAAATCTAGCACACGAATTCTCCTTGTCGTTTTCGATCTCGTGATGACAAGATAGTTTTCGAAACACATTTGACATGTGCAACAACGAGGAGGCAATTAATTTTGGAAACCTTTGTCTGTGACATGATTGCCATAAATAAATATTAACGACTTAACAACAAACCCAAACATTCATCATAAGCCTAAATTAACTTATGCATGGAGAAACACCGTCGACCGAACGATCAGAAATGGCTTTCGGTAACAGACACCCAGACAGAAAAACAGAAAAGTAAGGACTGGCACAACAAGTTAAGTTTTCGTAGAACACGGTTAAATTTTAAAGAACCCATATGAAACGAGAGTATTTGTACTGTATAAAGATGGAAAAACAGAAAAGTAAGGACTGGCACAACAACAATTTAAGTTTTAGTAGAACACGCTTAAATTTTAAAGAAACCCATATAAAACGATAGTATTTGTACTGTATAAAGATGGTCTTATAATTACAAAAACAACCCGCTGTAAAAACATTATTGCAAGCGATGGATAAGGCAGTGTAAAAACGGTAAGACAAGATACATATTTATACCTAACAGAACGAATGCCAGCTTCAATATAATCGAGGTCCGCTGGGAGGCGGATTCTTCATTTGCGAACGTTTTTATATTTTAATTGCAGTCTTATATCTTTACTTTGTACCATTAAACTGGTCGTCTTTGCGAGACGCTGCAAGGGGTTTCGAACCTGTTAAAATTTATCTACAATATCAGAAACGCTTACCCTTAAAGAGAAGTATTTCTTCGCTTGCTCCTTCCTCATTTTTTCGCCTAGTTCCTTGACCTGTTCGTTGGAAAGCTCTCCTCGCAAAGATGGCTGCGATTGAAATGGAGCGTGTTTCACTTCGACATTTGGAACGGTCGCTACTTCATCTATTTCAATATTTGACATGTCTGGTGCAGAAACTGCTCTTGTGGAGCCTTCGGCGCCCTGTTCGGCTGTGCTTGTCTCCGAAGAAGACATTTTCTGTGGACCGTTCGAAGACGAGTGTGGCGACGGAACAAACAGCGAACGATCATTCGTTCCTAGTCTTTCTCGAAGTTCAATCATCAATATTTTTGGCAACTACGTCGTATACAACAAACGACGCGTAATATGATGGTTTTCGAGATCGAAAAGATGTTGTCGAAGCTTGTCTTCTACTGTAAGAAGTTTTGATTTCAACAGACACATCCCACAAAAACTGATGCGAGCCTCCTTAAGTCACATGCTTTTCACAAGTACTGTAGTTAAAAGTTGCAATCAGAAACCCCTGCAGGATTTTTGAACTATGGACTGAACTACAAAATTCAAGAATACCAATCATTCCACATACATTGTAGGAAATCTGATTGTTGTACATTGAGTTATTTTTCTTTTAATTTAGTTTAAGGGGAATTTTGCGACTTATCAACAAACTCCATCATGAGCTACCTATTTTATTCTCCCTGTTCCACGATAAAAAAAAAATCTTTGCTGGTTACTGAGTCAAAATCACGGGGAATCGTGAATCATCGAGTTTGGATTCGAGTTCGAGTTGGACTTCGAGTTGGACTTCGAGTTTGAGTTAGAATACTATAAAATACAAAAGGAGTGTGCACGCTCCGAGTTTGAATTGAATCTAAAATATAAGAGACCAATTTGGGTTTGGCTTTATTTATGTATTTATTTTAGCGGTATCATGGCTTTTTACTGTTTTTGTTTCGAGTCTTCACATGCAACCCTAAGTTGACACCAAAAAATATTAGCGTTTCGTCCTAAAGTGAGACGAAAATCCGTGATTTTAGACCCGTAACTAAACGAGACGACAAGCATCCCCGCCGCTTTCATGGGAAACCACCCAGTCCTCCCTCGCGCTTTCTTCCACGAACGGAAGATGGCATGTACACTATTGTTTTACCGCCCAAATCAAAAAAACACCACCCAGCGATCTATAATAATAATAATAATAATAATAATAATAATGATAAATTTTATATAATATTAGAATGTATTAATTATTTTTATCTCACGCAATTTTATCCTATCTAATGTAAATTTGTAAATTTTGATATAATACTGGCTACGTTTACACGCCCAGTATTTGTAAGCAACGACCTGGCATTCAGGAGTTTTAAACTGCCATAATAATAATAATAATAGTAATAATAATAATAATAATAATAATAATAATAATAATAATAATAAGTCCCAGAACCGGTGGTGGAAAGCTCTGACGTCAAAATATTGTGGGATTTTACCATCCAGACGGATAAGAAATTACCGCGCAATAAACCAGATATTGTGGTTGTCGAGAAGACCAGCAGGATATGCGATATCATTGACGTAGCATGCCCCGGTGACTGCAGAATCAGACTGAAAGAGGAGGAAAAGGTCAACAAATATCGTGATCTAGCCTTTGAAATCAAAACCCTCTGGAAGCTGAAAAAGGTTACCACTACACCAACTGTTATAGGAGCGTTGGGGACCTATACAGACAGACTGGAAAAATACCTAGAGGATATCCATGTCGGGCTTCAAGCCCATACCATGCAGAAGACCGTGTTGTTGGGCTCAGCCCGGATCCTGAGACAAGTTTTGGATTGCTGACGCTGCTTGTTGCAGCTTGCGCCAGAACCTCCAGCATGACATTGCTGTGATTCGTTCCCATGGGTATTTCAATTGATACGAAAGTGGCGTGACGCTAGCGTTGTCCGCTCGCCTTGTGACACATTTATCGGGTCACATTAGCAGGTCACAAATTTCCTGGACCGATGCGGCGAGTCAGCCTGAGCGATGTTCTGATCTTAGGTCCGATTAGCTATGGAATGGTACGTTTAATTTACATTTCGAAGACTTGAAGTTGAACCATTAACTTTGAAAAGGAAAGAAGCCCTGAAACATGCTTCTGTTTTCAGAGAGGAGACAATTATAGAGATTTCTTCATCACCGGAGAAAGATGATGCACGTGATGAAACAATGTAAGTGTTGTCTTTGACTATTATTCATCATCGACCAGAACGGTATTTTTGAGTAAAGAAATAACGATTTGGGAATGGATTTATCTGTCCGTAACTTAATTTGCTTTGACGGCAGAGTGGCTTAGTCTTCGGGAGTATTTTAACTTGGTTAGATTTTAAATTACCCCAAAGATTTAGCCCGTGCATTATCTTAGACCGTGGGCGTCTTAAGGTATTCCTGGACCCTAATTTGGTCATTTTTGGACAATGCTTGAGGGTGTTATTTTTACAGATACATTGAAGATACTGCACTCATTTTAACATCACATATTCACTGAAACTTAAAGAGTCTTATAAAAACTGTTTTTCGTTTCGGAAAAATTTAAGGAATGTTAAGAATTACAAAAAGTCTGGGGTCTGGTCATCTGCAAGCAAATTCACAACAATGATTTTAAATCTAAATTGGAATTTATTATTTAGCTCTGAGATTTGGAACACGATTAAAGATGGACAAAAACTCAGCTTTTCACCGCAGTGCGCATTGTCATTTTTATTTGTTATGTTAAAAACTCAGAAATTTTACCTTCCTAAAATTTGAGTTCGCCTCACTCATGTGCTGTCCCACTCTCGAGTGTGCACTGCGGTGAAAGTAATACTATAATTTTTGCGTGGCTAGTAACCGCTCTCCCGCTCTGATCAATTCCAAACTTAATACTTGCCAGTGAGCTACGGTCAGCGGTTGGTCACGAAAGACGTTGACGACTTTGAAGAAAAAATAAACTTTTTGATTGCTGTCTCATAGCGGCTTCCATTGTTTTACCCTGGTCTAATCGTGCTTCTGCAAGTCCAACTCGAAGTCCAACTCGAACTCCAAAACGCACTCCGAGGAACTCGAATCCAAACTCGATGGTTCCTCACTCCCCTAATCGTGCTTCTGCAAGTCCAACTCGAAGTCCAACTCGAAACTCCACTCAAACTCCAACTCGAAGTCCAACTCGAACTCGAATCCAAACTCGATGGTTCCTCACTCCCGTACACAGTCAACATCTGTAACTTAATTACGAAACAGTTAGTGTTGTGGTCAACATGCAATAGCTGAAAGCACGCCTCTTTACTCAAGTTGTCACATCGCACAACTGAATATCCAATCAAACGCTCTTTGGTTTTAATTATCTCACAACATATTCAATATTACTGATAGTGAGATCATCCATAAATAAAAAATAAATAAATCAAAGGCTCCACAAACGCCAATGTTCCGCATTCAAACAGTAGTTTGCTATTAGTAGCGGAAATAGCTAAATAGGAATTTAATTTTCTTCGACTTCTAATAACAATGAAAAGCGAATTACCATGACAATGAAGATAACGATGACGATACAGCTACCTGTTGTTTACCCACGAGAGGTAGTTGAAAAAAGCGATGATTTTCATCATGTGCCTTTGATCAAATTTTTTAAGATTGAAGGGGAAACACTAAGAGCATCAAACTTTTATATTATGTAAAACTTATTTTGGGGAAGTTACTTCGAGCTTCTCAGAAATCAATTTGAAAATCGTGTGTTTCAGACAACATAAAATCAGTAACGCCATCCAACAAATGACACCACCAACATTTGACCTTAGGTTTTCATTTACAACGCTAGCGCTGGTAGCCTTGATATGTAGAACATTTTTTTAAAAAGCTAACCTTAACCCGTATCTGTTGTGCTTCAAGCTCCAAGTTGTTTCATTTTGCCGTCTTATCACCTTTGTCACCGTAATCGTGAAGTCCGCTGGAATGTGTGCGTGTGTGGAGGTGCGTGACAGCTTTCCAGCACTTTCTTCATCCCTCTGTTTTCTCTAATGTTTTCGAGTTAACATCATGTGCTTGTTAGAAGTTTTGCATGAGAGCCCTGGACCTTAAAAAAGCCGGCTAACAAACCAAGTTCAGTTGTTTAACAAGGCAAAGTTCCTTGTTCGCGGATCCGTTCACTTCAATTAACCTCATTTGCATAAGAGTGTGCACAAAGTCTACTTCCAGTAATACGCACGGGACGAGTTTCACCTGTTTAATAATGCCCGGTACACTGAAGAAAATTGAACACTATATTGCTCCTTCTTCGAAAATACTTAATGTGACATTAGTTTACCTGAGAATTACCTTTTTAATATTTAAGGCTTTTGCTTAACATACTTTAATTAAATTTAGTTTAATTTGATTAAAGTACATGTTCATTCCCACGTGAAAGAGAAAAAAGAACTTTGTATAAACACTGTTTGTGTGCGCTCTTCATCGATGAAGCTATGGAAGGTTCTTCCTCCTTCGAGTCATTAGTAGGTACTCCGTGTTCGTTTGATAGAAGGGATAAGCACAGATCAACTGAGATTGTTCCTTTGTCGTTGTGCAACAAGGACGTAACTGGTCATAGGTCGACATGGTCTTTTTCTGGTATTGAAAGCGAAACAGACCTTATTCTAGCTCGTGCTGGCATTTTTTTCGTGACATCAAAAATCTAAGTTCCTTTAATATATGCCCTTTCCATCGTTCTGAGCTCGGAGCTTGGAATAACTGTTCCGTCGCCATCCAATACCGTATTGGACGGCGACGGAACAGTTATTCCAAGTCGTGCCAAGTTCCAAAGGAAATCGCTAATCACATTAAAAGAAGAGGGAAACCTGTTAAAAGCCGACAGGGGAGTTGGAAAGAACATTTCAGAATATATCATCAGCAAACCGTATCCTCATTCCTGTAGGTTCAGGTACTCTTGGTTTAATTATTGTATTATATGCTAATAAGCCACTCTGATTGTCCGCAAATAAACTGTATAAAGTTTATGATAGTTGTCAACTTTCTTGGATAACCAGAATTTCCCGGGTACGGCACCAATCCACGTAATCTGCCGGATAAAATCAACATTTGAGTTTTTATCTTAGTTTGAAATTAAGTCCGATTTTCTCCCAAAGTAAAGAATGTTATGTTTTTAATGTTAAATTTCATACAGTTCTGATGGCATCCGTTTTGTTGTTGTTGCTGTTGTACAGTCACTTCAACGACGGATGATGCTTGTACCTCATGCAAGACTAGATGTCTCCTTACCGACATCCACGATTTGTGTTCTCTGGGAGGGGGTGGGTCGACAATAGGGGAAGTGGGGTGAGGTACTGCAAAAAGACTGCCTCTACATTTTAAATCACATTTTTTCCTTTTTTGTCTAAATAATGTAAATATTTCGGCGGAGGCGGTAAAAATACAACTTGACAGCTAGTGCAATTTGCGCAGTTAGTCCTCCAATCAAAGAAGTACAGGTACAGGTGTGCAGGTTTAAGATGGCAAGGCACCATCGGATCCTTTAAGGCCGAGGTTCTGTTGTCTCTACTTTTTCTTCCAGAAGAATGTATGTGTCACCAGAACAGCTTGACCACTTTCCTTGACTTTATAACCAGCGCCCACATTGTGCAAGACTTGCCATTTGGCGAGAAAACGCTCAAGTTGTCTACGAAAGAAGAGATAGCAGTGCCAAACGTAATCAGAACATTAATCCCCGAGCGAATAGTGCAGCAGATATAATACGTTTTGTGGTGAGTCAGGTTTCGTACCGATGGCACATAAGGCCATGTTACACGAGGCAATTTTTCTTGCAACTCGCAACGCAACGATAACGAATAAAAAACCTTTCAAGTTGCAGAGGGTATGTTACACGTTGACACCTTTTTTCGCAACTTGCAACGCGTATAATAACAAACAAGATGGCGGACGCCATCTTGAAATCTCGCGCGAGCGACATGAGCTCTGATTGGCCCATTCTGACAAAATTGTTGTTGCGAGTTGCAGAGGGGATGTCACACGCAAGCAACTTGTCTCGCAACGTTGCGAAAAGTAGAGGGTCGTTCTACTTTTCTGCAACTCGCAACGCAACAATTGCAGTTGCAAATGGGGTGTGGTGTTACACGTGTTTTTTTCTTGCAACGCAACGTTTGTTGCGTTGCAAGTTGCAAGAAAAATTGCCTCGTGTAACATGGCCTATAGTACACTACTCGCAATTTTAAATATCTGCTCGGCGTCTACAAGAAACTCCCTTCCGCTCCCGCCCTCCCCATGGGATGGGCCCTGAAGTGTTCTCGCCCAGAAGTAATCATTTTTCTACTAAACAGAAAGAGTACTTGAGAGCCAAATTTCAGATCGCAGAGCGCACTGGTCGTAAAAGCAGATCCTGCAAGTGTGGCTATAGCTATGTGGAAAGCGAAGGATGTCAATGGTCAACGGCTCTTTGACAGTACGAATTTCTTACTGCGCAACAGGTTGCCAGCTAGCTTTTTTTCCCGTTTTAATAGC
>JAEMWC010001327.1:55000-90000 GCA_016490735.1 Pachyseris speciosa
GGCGTTATTTTCACCACTGCTTAAGTAGTGTTCATAACTGCGATGACCATTCACGTCTTCATTCTTTAATCCGCAGTTCAAATATATGATTTAATTTTCATATATTCACTCTCATACCTCAGAAGAGTTAGAAAAAGCTTAAATCATTTCTGCCAAAGCTTTGGGAAATTCTGTTGCTAGGGAAGATGTAGAACATAATGGTTGTGCACTTATTTTAGATTTATATTAGAGAAAATGAGTAAATAAAAACATATCGCGTGGAAGGCTTTTTGGTCCCTCTTCACTAATTTCCTTAAAAATTAAGCGCTCAATTTATGAACCTTAGTGACATAAGTGGGCATTCTGTTTTCATTGGCTTCGCACTAGAAAACGGCTTTAGTACAGAGGCGTTGTACTTTATACGCTAGAACAGCTCAGGTAACCTCGGAGTTAAGGCGGGCAGAATATGTGAAATGCTATACTCTTGAAACCTTTTCCGATGACTAAAATACATTAGAACACAAGGGGAATTCAAGCAAAGGAGTTTTGTTTTTATTATAGTGCATTTATTTAACAAGTAAAAAAAAAAACCTGAACCGTGCTTTGTTCTGGTATAAGGCACGCGAGGAAATGACGAGAGCACGAGTGAAATAGGAAGAAACACGAGCCGCGGGCGAGCGTTTCTCGCTTCTTCACGAGTGTTCTCGTCACTTTCTTGAAAGCCTTATAGCAGAAAAAAGCAGGTTTCAGGCTTTTTTTTATTTGTTTAATAATATAGTTGTTCACACATTTGTAGATAAATTCGTTTCAATTTGTGAGAAAACTGAACAAATTTTATTCTCAGCTTCAGCTGGCGGAGCGGCGTCACTGATCGTACATGTTGGGTGAACTCTTTGTCTTGTACAAATTCTTTTTAACGGGCAGCTAAAAATCGTTCACAAATTGTTATCACATATATTTACAACATAGCTGGCTCGCGCATCATACCACAGAACTGAAAACTGCGAGGATCATTTCTTCATTTCAAAATCGTTCAGTTATAACAAGCAGCACTTAGAATAATTTGTCGGTTTTCAGTTCTGCGGTATGATGCGCCAGCCAGCTATATTGTAAATATATGTGATAGCAATTTGCAAATTTAATTCATAATATTTTATTTGATTCTGCACTGATGAAATTGCCATGCTTCAATAAAGTTATCAAGTCATGTTTTGTCAAGTCAGCGTTAACGGAAAGCATTGCCCCACGCTCTCACATCAATGGCAATGGACGGCTTCCAAGCGACAACCTCGTCAGACTTGACGAATGTTTGGAAACAGTTGGCAAGTAACTCAGTCCCTACGTCACCCTCTTAAAGTTAGAAAAACGGTTCCAAATTTTAAAATAATAATAATAATAATAATAATATTAATAATTTATTACTTATATAGCGCTATTTACAAATACAGATCAATGGCGCTTTACAATTTTCAAATCAAATTAACTCTAAATACATCAAATCAAATCAAATGTTGGTTTTTGGGGAGAGGGGAAAACCGGAGTACCCGGAGAAAGACCTCTCGGAGCAGAGTAGAGAACCAACAAACTCAGCCCACTTATGACGCCGGGTCCGGGAATCGAACCCGGGCCACATTGGTGGAAGGCGAGCGCTCTCACCACTACGCCAACCCTGCTCCTCTTATTTGAGACCCTGGTGCGCTGATGTGATCTTAAAACGTCAAATGAAAGTGAAAACGTAATTAAATTATACTTAAATACCTCCTTTCATACATTTTCCTTTCGGTCTATGTGATCCTCAATTATAGCCCACTCAAACAACAGCGACAACAAACGAAGCAGCTGTTTTCTCTAAATCAATGCAATGTCTTCAAAGTTAAAGTGAACATTTATTGTAAGTGAATGTTTGATTAAGGATGTTTTTTTTTTCGGACCTTAAAATTGAGTACAAGTAGGCGTTTACTGTTTGGCAATTTCGCTGCGAGGCTTTCTATATATCCAAACCTAATTTTAATGTTGATGTGTCGCACGAGACTTTTCTCACGTTTGCAACCGATTAAGTTGTATCCTTGAATTTTTATTAACTCATTACGGCTCAGTTCTGAGTGCAAAAAGTCACTCACTTTTTATAAATGATTTTTTTTCAGTTTGTTAAAGTGTAGAGTTCGCGCTTCGGCAATTCTAACCAACACGTGCGTATACCGGGTTCGTACGGCAACTACAACAAACTATGTTCATTATGTTCGCCAGGACTTATAACCAGTTGTTGGTTGTCGAAGGCAAAATTGACGGAAAAGTAGACTTCCAGGTTTCGTTACTGACAGAAAAAATTTCAGAATCTTCTTACACGCATAGAAGATGAAAAACGTGAACAGTGGATTTCTCTAAATGAACACTTTTCTATGCGGGGTTTTTATCACCCATGCACTCACAATGACGTTACATAATAAGAATGTCTCTGTTTGATATTGGAATTATCTTGGATAATACGTTAGCGTATAAATAGCGGTGACTCTACTCAAAACGAACGCAAAACATGTGAACATCCGTGTTGTTTTAAAATATCATCAGATGAACGGTGTTTGTCATCGTGGTTTGAAATATTAGCTTGGTTAAGAGGGGAAAAAAGGTCCGCTATTAAAGACAAAGTGTCATGGTCGTTTTGTTTCCTCTTCTGAATGACTCATGTTTAAGATTGAACACAAACTGATTTCCTACAGATATCAATTTACCTGCACCTTGAGAATACAAAACGTTTGGTTGCACGTTTCTTACAATTCTTGATAAGATGCACTGTACACCAAACTCGTCGTGAACTAGCAAGACACTGAATTAATCAATATAATACTATAAAAACATAGATAAAAATCACAAAAAGAAAAAAATACTCCCCATTAAATATCTATTGTTTCGCTTTTTTATGTTTTTAGATGAATCAAACTAATTTCTCACAGACATCAAAACAACATCCTCAATTTACGTCCAGTTTGCAAAACAGCACGCTGATCATACACTTACCTATATAGTTGTGTCATATACCAAACTCGTCGTGAATTAATTTGCACCGCCGGGAGAATTTGTTAGCAGAATTGCTTAAAAAGAACATGTTTAATGTTAATACGTGATCTCAAGTTCCTCTCCACTGGCGCGCCACCTCCCGGAAAAAAGATCGACTCCATTATTTATAGGCATCCGTTACGTTTTAACGTTACCAGAATAGTAAAATAAACTTTGAATGACCTTTATGAGCAGACGGTTCGTTTTCCAAAAAAAAAAAAAAAAAAAAAAAAACGGAGCTGAGATTCTAATCCACACTCGAGGTCAATGATGAATACCGAGAGTCAGCTCGGCTGGGTAAAAAGATGAGGAAGCGCCATAAGGCCATAAGAATTTAAAGTTGTCCACTTTTACATGATAAAAAATAATCTTCAAATTTTCTCAAGTGAAGAAAATGCATCTCGACATTCCTTTTCAAATTAAATGTGACTTTTCCTGGCTTGAGCAACTGCTAGGCTGTGAACAACATAAAACAATGAACGAGGAGTTTTGGAAAATATGGCGAAAATAGGCCTCCCCTCCCAGAAAATACTAATTTATCAATATGTACAGCTAAGGGGAAACTTACACGCCCATTCTGGAACACAAGTGCATTTTGATTTGCGAATTTGGGATTAAATGGCCTATATTTTCCCCTTATATTTATGATGCACTCTATCTATCTCATTTAAAGAATATTTCTTTATCTGACTAAGTAATGATATAAAAATTGTTAAATTGCGGTGATTCTATATATATTTCGCTCTTCAAGTCCTTTGAGTTGTCCGCAATATAAAAACTAAACAACTGCTTGGCGTAAGGAATCATTTGTTTTTGCCGTCTTGTTGTCTGTGTGCTTCAAATTACTTAAATGCTAACACCTGGAAAAATCACTTTAAAGGCCATTGAGAGCAATAGGGAAAAAATTAACCAGCAGCCAAAGTCTTTATAAATATCCGTCGTACTTCAATCTTGCCAACAAACAACATGTAGGAATACGTTTCCTTTATATTGACCATCCCACATGCATGTAGAAAAAAAGTGGTGACTTTTAACGCCTGAGGTTGTTTCATGCGCGTCCTTTGTCCCTGTTTTACGCGAAATGATCAGCGGACGATCTAATAATAATATTCAATGCCTTTTTGCCCGAGGCGGATTAAATCAACCTATCTGTATTGAGCCTGTTTCAGGAAAATTACGCCGAGGTTGCCATATTCATACTGTGAGCTGCAGACAACGCGTCCACGTTATAAGTTACGTGCGAGAGTACTTTTCTAAATCGCTCTCGCCTTTTAATGGCGAATCATGCAAACATTAGCCAACGATCAAGTTTGCTTCAACAGTTTCCAATTTCTGAAGCTGAAAAAGCAAACGGAGACGGAGCCACTCTAACAGAGCTGTTTCTTCTTATGATGATCAGAAATAGTCTACTAAATCGAGGCGAAGAAAAATTGTCGAATATCGTGAAAAGCTCATTAAATTCGGCAAAAACAACCCTGAAATTAAAGCTTTTTCAAAAGGATAACAGATAACTTATCAGTTTAGAATTGAATGACGTACCTCTAGGAAAAATTTTCATGGGCGTTTTTGAAGGCGGGATTGGGAAAGCGATTTTACAACAGGGCACTTCAAACTTGGAAACAGCATCCAAAAAGGTCAAGAGTTCAAAAGTAGAACGTGTAATCGAATTGGTGTATTCAATGTGGGTAGACCTTAAGTCGTCAGCTGTCATTAGAAAGCCCCTGTGGCTTAGAATTTGATTTGGAGCGATCGTCGAAGTTTGAAGACAACGCAAAAACAGGACGAACTCCTCCTACATGATTTAGCATCCGTGACTCCGTAAAAACACCTGCGTTTGGATTTGAAAGCAAATATAAGCAGTGGCGTGTCCCAAAGAAATGAAAGTGTCAATCGCTCAGTGAACAAGAATATTAGAATGTTTCGGCCACAGATTATTCTCTCGCTGATTTTGGCCATTTTAATCTTAACTCTTTCGCTAGAGTTTGTTGAAACAAGAGCTGCAGAAAATGAGTATCATGTTGGTAGGTTTGGAAAGCAGAAGAGATCATCTGAGAAAGTTCCTCGTCAGTGTATTTGTGGATTCGCCTCGTTCAAATGTTGTCAAGCTAAGAAAATATATACAGTGGAAAAGGTTGGTTTGTATTTTTAGCTTTATTGGTCATGGCTACATCTTTCAGGCGAGTTTATTTATCCAGTTAGAGAACAAATGGTGGTCTTTTTAATGTACTTTTTCTTTCGATTTGTCATTCTATAAGTGTAGTTTTACAAGAGCCTTCCTCACGGTAAACTTCCAAGAGCCTAGAAGAAAGTTCAGTCTTGCGGCGGGTACCTCGGTTAGATAAATCTCTCGTTGACAGGGATGTAAATTCAATGTTAAAAAAAAAACTTCAGTTTTCAAGTTATAAAATAATCACGAATAAATAAATATAAACGTATATATTATGGACTGTGCGTATTTAAGTGTTCTTGTTTTGCGTGAAAATCTTCTTCTGTCAAATAGATACTCTCGGCTAGAAACGAATTGTGGTAACAGTGTTGCATTCGGGGTCAACAGCAACACAGTCAGTTAATTATCAAGAAAAGTTGCACTTAAGAAATATATTTGTTGTTTTCATTTCAGTCGTACTTTGTCAGTGATAGAGACCTGGCGTTGACGTTCTTTCAGTATATCTTTCTCTAAGATCCTTAAACACGGCGTGGTGTTGATTAAAAAGCCAAAGATGGGACTGCTCATGATTGTCTCTTTCTGTATGGTTACCATAACAACACTTTTGAAAACGAGCATTTTCATTGGCACTTGCAAAGACGGTAATTTCGATGACCTTGCCTTATTTGCTTTTTCTGTAGCCGCATCTGGCATCTGACGAAGTGCCGCAGAGACAGCATGACAGCGGGAACGCCGTCGGGAAACGTAACGGTCTTAAAATAGTGGATCATCAACGGCCTTCTCGTGCAAATTCTAAGTGTATTTGTGGAATTACCTCCCATAATTGCTGCGAAGATAAGAGATCTCTCCAGATGGTAAGGTTTCACAATTACTTGTCAAAATTGTTCAATGTCGCTCCTCGTATCACGGCTTAGAATTCTAATTCATAATGAATCTAAGCTTTAAGCGCCTTAAGCTGGTTCAGAATGAATTCGGAATTCATTCTGAACTAGCTTAAGGCGCGTTTTTATGGCACTATTAAATTCCAGCTATTTATTTTCCGGAACAAGTGAATACGCGGAATAATGTTTTGCAAAAGAACACATTCTGAAAATGGAATACACGTACTCCTTAACTCTCTTCCGTACGCTCCACTAAATATGATTCCTCAGGGAGTCATTGCTTGAAAACCTGCAACTTTCACAAATGGTTGAAATGAATCATTGCTATGGCCAAATACTCAGTTTGTAGACTTTATCATCCCGTAAACTTAGCAAAACTCCCAATTTTTATTTAATATGACCGTTTATTCGGTTGTGAACCAAAAATGTTGGCTTAGAACGCCCTCGGACAACAACAAAAAATACGTAACTTTGACTTGAAGTTTTTAAGGCAAAAATGCCTCTTGAAGCTAAAAGTCTACATCGTCAGCAAACTTCGACTCTACTTCTTGCGATCTGCTCCACATTTTCCTGCTCACTTGTTTAGCGCGACGTGGATAACGCTTTTGATTTAATTTCTCTTGCACTCACCGGTCACTTTGTGACCCAATGGAATTCTGGGTACTTCTTGTATACCGTCCACATGGAAGACCGCCAATTTCCATTTCAGATATTTTTCGTAAGTGTCGAGCCACCCGGTCCTGCTGTCAAAATATTGCACCGATTGCATTATTTACAAGTCAAAACTGGCCAAAATTGTCATGCTAGGTCTCGGAATCCACTCACAAAGTGCTGAAGACACAACTTCACTCCGTGAATTGCCATCACTCTCTCGAATACTTTGCGCGGCCCACTTCGTGTGAAATTTCTTCTCACCTCTGTGTTCTTTCAAATGATTGCCTCTTCCCATCAGCCTAGCTTTATAATGCTAGGCAGGGGGCTTCTGAGGTGGAAAATGGCTCGAAAAACACACTTATAAATCAAATACAGAACGAATTGTAGCTGCAGTGATCGTTTAGAAATAAACGACAGCAAGTGTGACGAGCGTGACAACAACAATAGAGCCTTCGGTGTTGTGGACCAGCGAAATCTTCGTGGTAACCCCTTATATGGAATAACGAGATTGACTTGATCTCCTAAAATCGGGAAATTGCAAAAAAAGACCCGCAAAACGGCGTACTAGAAAGAATTAAGGAGACCAGGGCGTAGAGTAGTCTGGGCCGATTGACTGAACTTGACTTCAGGTTCTACCTCATGGGCTTCGCGAACACACCTTATTTTTCCACCAAAACCTTCCCATCAAGAACGAATAATTATCTTGATTCCGAACAAAACGTATTCTGTTGATTCTGTTAATTGTGCTATCGAGAGCAAAATGCAGAATGCTGCTATTCCCACAAAAAGCCTCAGTTGATAAAAGAAACAGCCTCCTACTTGGAGCAAAAACCAATGAATATGCAATTGAGTAACTCAAGGCGCATCTTTTTACAGGCAATGAAGTACTTGAATATGTGGGGACTAAAGAATGATTTCATGGACCAAATGATCAACCAAAGGCTACGAAGAAAAGATCTTCAACAAAGAAGTCTGGAGTAGTTAGCTGAACTTAACGGAGACAAAGCGTTAGCTGATGGCGCCAATTGAAGACACTCTATTCTTGTATATTCGCTGTAATTGTGAGCGTGCAAATGCTCCCAACATTGCTGGCTAACAGCATCGATATCCAATATTGTTGTGCTCAACACGTTGCTGAATTTGAATACCAACAACATTCACGTGTTGGGTGTATTTGAATACCAACAAGATGTTGTGCCCAACACGCTGTGTGTATAGACTCCTTTCAATTGATTCCTAATCTGGAAGGCAAAACAGTAAGATATTTGAAAAGTTTGTTTTCCTTAGGAATTACCGAAAGTGGTCGATATGAATACCAACAAAGATCCACCATTAGTGTTGTGCTCAACACGTTGGTTGTATTTGAATACTAACAACATCTAACATTGTTGTGCCAAACACTTGGGTGCAACTGCCAACATGGTGGACCCACGAATGTTGGATGTTGTTAGCCAACAATTTTGGGAGCATCCACACCCGCCTGGCTGTAAAAGTAAATCGTTTATTGACGAGATATTATACATTTTATTGCTTTACGGTATATTGAACTGAGTTAAATTATAACTGCGCTTGTATTCAGTCCTGCTTTTGAATTTAATAAAGTAATTTGGTGAAACGGTTACAATTAGCATGGCCTGTTTTGGGACTCGGTCATTACGATCTGCTGCTATGGGCTGTTGTTCGACGTTCCTCTTCTCTGAGAGCACCGGAAATGGAAACTGGTTTCCATATGATCGCAGACGATCGCGGATCGCAGATCGCAGATCGCAAAATGTTCTGCGATCGTCTGCGATCATATGGAAACACACTTCTGCGATCGTCTAAGATCGTCTGCGATCCTGCGATCACGATCGCAGACGATCGCAGGAGATAGAACCATATTCTATCTTCTGCGATCGTCTGCGATCAATTGCGATCCTGCGATCATATGGAAACCAAAGTTCTGCGATGTGCGATCGAAACTTATCCCATAATATTTGCAATTCCGAGAACGTGCGTGTACATTTGACATTTCCGCTGACCGAAATGTATGGCTACAGTCCGCTCTGCGATCGTTTGCGATCGTCTGCGATTATATGGAAATAGCTTTCTTTGCGATCGTCTGCGATCTGCGATCCGCTTTCGTCTGCGATCGTCTGCGATCATATGGAAACCAGGCTTTACTGATAGGTATTCAGAGATCTCAGCTCGTTGTCCTAAAACACATCAACCATAGCTTCCCTAATCATCAATCTGCTAAGAATGCTATCCAGCGCATGAGGACGTCAGGAATAAGCATTTACAGGAAGTCAGTTGACATAGAAGGAGAGGACGTGAAAACAGTTCTGGTCTACATTACCTCTTTTTCTCTGTAGTTTGGAAAGGAAAGGTTTTGAAATGTAGTAAACTACACGACTCTCTATAGAAAACAAGTTATCTTGTAGTCCTTGTTCACTACATGTGAGAGGTTTCTGCCCAAAAACTAAAACGTCATGGATAATTAAGATTGACAGTAAATTGCGGACTTTTCCAATAAGAATAAATCTACGACGGCGTATGCAAATCACTATTTAAAAAAAGCTTTTTACCAAGTTAGCCTCACAGTCTCTGATAACACTTCAAGAAGGACACCAGAAGAAATTAAGCAGACAAGGATCAGGAACTTAGTAGAAGCACTGGAGATCTAAGCACACATTCTTCTTTAGAGAGCCGTCAGCTCAAAGTTCTAGATCAGTTCCCTTTCTTACACTGTTTGGCTATAAACCTGTGCACAAATCGGCAGGACGAACCAAAATCTACCTAAACAATTAGAACCTCAGGCAGTTTCTTTCGGCTGTTTCTTTCTTCTTTTTTTCTTTTTTTCAGTCAACAAATTCCCTGTTGTGCATAGAAACCGACTACTGTAAGACTTCTTGGTCAGTGAAAATGAGCTAGGGCTCGTATAAGAAACGAAACCTGAGCAACGTTAGGATCAATATTATCGAAAGAATCATTACAAAGACCAGCCCTATTAAATAAGCCCACACTACTAGGAAACGATTGACCCAAACCGAGAAATCCGTGCAACATTCTAGTGCCAGGTAAAAGACAAACTCCTAAATATAATTTCTTTCAGTTATGTTGTGCATCAAAGGGGAGGGTGGGCGGAAACGTAATCTAAAAGTTTCAATCCTATGAATAATTCATCCCAGGTTCCCTTTTTCGCAAATAAAACTTTCTGGGTGCTTACATAACTAAATTTTTCATTTATTTCCACGTTTTTTGCACTTGGATCAGTCTCAAAATAAATTACAAATCTGGCTTTTTTTTTTATTTAAAAATAAAAAAAGCTTCCCAATTAAAGTAGTACAGTCATACCACATAACAGAAAACACAAATTCTAAATGCTGCCGAACGGTTTTAGCCGCCCATTAAAAATACAACCAGACAGAATATTGACACAACATGTACGACTGTTCAGAGAATAAAATTGTACCAGTTTTTTTGCAATATGGCAACGAATTATCTACAGATGTGGGAAAAGGTATCATTATAAAACAAATAAAAAATGCCTTAACCGCGCTTTGTTCTTTTATAAGACACTCAAGGAATTGACGAGAGCACTCCAAATCGATCTTAAGAGCTAATGAGAAACGCTCGACAGCAGCTCGTACGATCGTGTTTCTTTCTACTTCTCTCGTCCTATCGTCACTTCCTTGGCTGCCTTACATCAGAACAAAGCACGGTTAAGGTTTCTTTATTTGATAAATTTATGTACTGTTATAAAGAAACAATTTTCTGCTTGCATTGCGCGTGCTTTAGAATGTAAATTAATCATCGGAAAAGGTTACAAGAGATAGTAACTCAAAAGTTACCTGAGCTGTTCTAACGCCTCTTTACGAAAGCCTTCTGTTTTTTTGTTTTTCGGTGCAAAACCATGGAAACAGAATGCTCACTGAGTTGTGTCACAAAGGTTCATATGTCAAGCGCTTAAAGAATGCTGACTGGTTCTTAGATTTCTCGTTCCGTCTAGGAAATACGTATCGGAAAGCATTTGTTCGTAAAGGATATTTTGCATTTACTCATTTTGATCTAAGTGGGGATTTTAGCAGTAATTACGTGTATACTTATTCTGAAATACAGAATATTGAGTTCACCATAAAAATTTATAATTCTTAAAAATAGCTTCTTTTAATGTTTCATATCCTATTATTAATTCATGTCGCGTTCTTAAGTTCTTAGGGTTGTGTATGATGTTTTGTTTTGAAGCCATCTCCGGTTAAGCCAGCGAAGCAACTACATGTTTTTGTTTCTGTTTTGTAGTGACTGTACCCCTTACGATCCTTTTCTTCTCTTACAAAAAAAGGTATCAAGCTTAAGTGAGACTGGAACAGTGGTCTATCAAATGACAATAGTTCACTGTGAATGAAAAACCTTAACAATGAGTAGTTGTAATCCTGAAGAAATTAAGGTATGCGAGAGCTGATGAGAGTTAAACGCAAACAGGAAGTACAACGTACTTTCTCAACTGAATCTACCATTAGAATTTGGGAGCAAAAAAAAATGTCAAACCGTGGAAAAGCTAGTGAAATGTAAAACTACATCGACCGACGTCACTTCGAAAGTAACTTCATTAAACATAACGTTCCACATCACCTATAGCAACAGAATTTCCTAAACCTTTAATAGAACTGATTTAAAATTTCCTAATTCTTCTTAGCATTCCCATAAACAGGGGATGAACATTTTCAAATACTGGTAAAACTACAACGTCGGAATCAGTTTCCTTGAACGCCTACGATAAGTTATTTTTTTCTTTTGGGGGTCGGGGAGGAAGGGGGGGGGGGGAACGTTTGATTGCCATGAAGTGTATTGCCCTTGAAAATTAGGAAGTTTGTAAGTTGTTTCTTTGTATAGTTCCCATGAAGAGTTGAGTGAATTTTTTTTTTAAAACCTTGACATACCAAGTGGTTATTTGCAGAATTTTGAAATTCTTACAAAGGATAAAATAAAGAATTGCCAAAACAACATTTTCACTGCTGGTGTTAAGAATGCAGACAATGATAGTGATTATATTGATGGCTGGTGTGAAGTTGATAAACAGATACACCTTTACAGCAACCAGGTGTAGCAGAAAATTCCCATAGAATTTTTGTTTTTTTACCAGGAGAAGGAAGCTATCACACATCTTTGACAGATCTCATTCTAAGCTACACAGTCAAGATTTTGACCATTCATTGCCTATCCACCATCACGAACCTCGAACTACTCTAATATCACATTCACGATTTGGCTCAGAGAGCCCTTTGATTTATTATTGATTTTCAATTAGCATATGAAGATACATGTTTCTGCAAAGGTTTAAAAAAAATCTGTACATGGGGTTCATACCGTGGCATCTCGCAGCTCACCGACAAAAGGACACTTAACAGTTCACCGGCATTCGTGGGAGGAACGAGTAGCTCAAAGTTAGTGGAAGAAGTTCTTTCTTTCTTTCTTTTGGACAAACCGTTTTCTATTTTTCCAGATGCGTGTTTAACTAAAGTGGTGACACACGGGTGACTGAATCTCCACACATGTCCGATATACAGAAACTTATACAGTCCGTCAAACGATCCGTACGGACTGTACAGACTGTCAAAGGATAAGTCGCTCCGTAGACGGTCCGTTAATCGTATGCACATCTGTCTGGGCCGGTGAAGGCTTTTCGAACCGTACGGAATGTACAGATCGTCAAAGAATAAGTCGGTCAGTATACAGACCGTTAATTGTATACTACAGGCTAAACCTGACATGTGTGCCTCGTTCCAAAAACTAGTCTACAAGTCCCTCGTTGCAGGAAATGCAGGGCAAAACACACGGACTAAACACATGTATGCCTCGTTCTTAAAGCTAGCCGACAGGTCCCTCGAATCAAGAAACCCAACCCAATCAAGAAAGTGCACAGTCAGTAAAAAGTAAACCAAAAGCACATAACGTCAAAATTTCAGCGATAACACGCAAAAATCGTCCTGTATACTCTTTTAATCTTGTGTTTAGTCAAACGCTGTTTGCTTCCCTGTTAGCAGAGGTTTCTCGACGGCAGAGACCTCTGCTAGCAGGGAAATTGTTTGTCGCCTAGTCATGCACCCAACGTTATGTTTGTCAAACACAATGTTGAGGAAAATGTTTGATCGTTTAGCCGGGGCTTTAGTATTACTTGTGATTTGCGCGAAGAGAACAATTTCAGCAACTTCTGAAAACACAAGTGATATTAATCCTTAATTTTTCTTGGCCCCAACACCGGGGACCACGTCCCCTACTCTTTTCGAACAGTGCGTGGGTTCTTTAACGTCCTTATCCTAGAAGACTAGAAAGTCTAACCATTTGCAGATGTCATTACAAAGGCAGCACTTTCTCCTCAATTATTTTAAAGACCATGAGTGTTGTTCCGGCCGGGGTTTGAACCCGCGACTTCCCGCACAGTAGTCCAGTGCTGTACCAACTGAGGTAACCGGTCGGCGGTTGAGCTAACCGGTCGTTCGTATCCAAACCATCGGTTTGTTTTTCTTTCATCTTTTCTCCGACATTTAAGCTTATGTTAAAATTACTTAGCAATTTTTATTAACTTACTACGAAATATGTTTGTCTAATTTCCCCCACCTTCTCCAAAGAAACCTACAAACCCACGCATCATAATTTGTTTTCTTCTAATGTTTTGTGGTTTGTGAATTGTGGTCAATTCCTGTTGACTGCTCTAAACGATCAGGTTCGTACTCTACGGACCGTTATGTCAAAATTTAAAATTGCTGTGCAATTTTTGGAAGTTACTGGGAGATATCTTTTGCTACTTGTCTAATTTCTCCACCTCCGCCAATATTTTTTTCGAAGAAACGTTCGCATCCTACTTTGTTTCCTTGCAATGTTTTGTTGTCTTGTGGTTTTCGAACTACGGTCAATTCCTGTTGACTGCCCTAAACTATGAAGTAGGTTGGTACTCCTCTTTCTTTTCCACAAACATTTATCTCAAAATTGCTTGGTAATTACTCTAGCTTTCTGCAATCTTACTTCTGTACTTTCTTCACCTTCTCCAAAAACCGCGTCATGTATTGTTTTGAGGTTTTTGAACCGCGGTAAATTCCTGCTGACTGTTCTAAACACAAAATAATGGCGCAAGGAAAGCCATGTGAAGTTGCTCAATACCAGTAAATAAAATAATAACCATGGAGCTCCGTTTTTCCACTTTTAGGCTCGGCTAAATCTATATCTTACCAGGTTTGAGGCCGTGTAATGCAATACACACCCCAAGTGGCTGTGAGGAATCTCCGAGTATCTAGAGTGAGGGTTGTTGACCAGTAATTGAAAGTTTGATTTCCAGTAAACATGCTAAACGTATGTATAAGCAATTGAATCGCTGGGGATTTCCTGGACTATGATGGAGCCGAGAGCAAAACTAGTTTCGAACGTTTCCAGCACGGAGGTTCACTGACGGCAGAATTATAACTATATCACTTAAAACGGATTTTTGTTTTCAGGCAACATTTAGCAGAGAAAATTGAACACCAGTAAAACACAATTCTGGTATGCTGGGAAAGCAAGGGAAGTAAGGACCTATTCAACCCCAACCCCTCCCCCCTCCCCCCTCCCCCCTCCCCACCCCTCAGACAATAGATGACTTCTCCCCTCGTGTTTCTTAGTAGGTAATTTTCGGAAATCTTGGAAAAAGCAAAGATGATAGATCTAAAAGGTCCCTTTAGTGGAGACATTAGGTATGAAATATTCTTAGTCGTTTGACAGATTGACAGGCACCAAAAATAACAAATGATAAATCTGAGAACACTAAAATGACCAAAACAAAGGAAAGCAACACCAATACATAGTTGCTCTTTAATTTATTTTTTATAATACGCGCCTAAACAATATTTCAATAGAAGTCCCAAGATTTTAAAGTTGACTAACATATATTAGTTTAGAGCTAGAATTTAACATTGAAACAATCCACGTCGCAGACGTTTCTCTTTCTTCTGGGAAAAGAGACCGGGCTGAATCGGAAAATGTTAGACGTACATATTGGAAAACGGACCTCATATAGAAAGGGAATTCCCGTTCTTCTAAGCCAGGCGAGACGAGGAGCAACTTGTGTCCAAACTTGACAGATGATGATAAAGCCGCTTCACTATTGTCTCAGTTTGTATAATTATATATAATGTGGCGTTACTAGGCAGAATCTGGGCTCGAATGAACAACGTGTTCTCTACAAAAAAACTGAATCCCTTGTGGTGTGGAAGCAACTGCGCAGAATGAGTTAGATAAACAGTCAATAGAAATGTAACACATTGTTTTGCTAACTGAACGAAATCATCTCCTTTGGGGCATTCCCTGATTACCTCTGGCGATGCTTTGGTAAGTTCCCGGATTTGTCTCTTCTGAACGTCGAACACGTTCTTAGTGTTGTATAATTTGGGCTACATTATCGATCTCAACCCTTGAGTCAACGTAAATCGTTTACAGAGGGATTTCCTCAGCTGATTTCGAATCATACGTTCTGCTTATTCCTGGAATGATTGGACAACATTTCGATTCCTTTGTCGTTTCCAAATTTCTAACAAGCTCTCGCGAAATTCTTTGTAGCGGAAAAAGTAGATGATCGGGTTATACAAAGAGGAGGTCTTTGCTAATAGCGAAGGGATGGCTTCCAGGATAATCGGGATGGCTTCGGGGGATCCGAAAGCTGCGTAGAATGATACGATGGCGTAAGGAGTCCACGCAAAGAAGAACCCACCGACCATAATGAGACCAATTTTTGCTATCTTCCACGATGCTTTAACGGTTTCCAGAGTAGCCGCAGCGTTCACCCCCCAGATCCTTTGAGCGTTCTTTGTCATGTAACTAACGCTCCTGAACATGAAGGTGTAACAGGCGACGATTATGGCCAGAGGAACAAAGTAAAAAAAGATGAACAAACAGATTATGTATGACGTATTGTTTGAACTGGTTGACTGCCATCGAATGGAACAGGCAACGTTTCCAGCTTCAGGACCAAACTCTGACCAACCCAACAAAGGGAACAGGCTCCACAGGAGGGCAAAGGCCCACAGAAAAGCAATAACCATCAGGACGGTCCTCATAGAATGGTTTGCTTTCATTGGCCGAGAAATCACCAGGTACCTGTCCAGTGCAAATGTTGCGTGGTGTAACATGTTGCTCAGGCCCAGTAAGCAAGTAAAGAATGCGTAGAAGTTACAGAAAGTAGCATTAAATGACCACTGTTGAGATACGTTCGCAAAACCCACCATTATGTCTGATACCACGCCCATCAGCAAATCAGAGACGGCCATGCTGATGACAATGAGATTCACGGGAACCAGAAGCGAGCGGTCCAGGATGAAGGTGAGAAGGACGGTGGAGTTGAGTGTAAATGAGGCGAAAAACAGGAAGAAGTAAATGAAGGCTAAGGTATAGTGAAGTGATGGAGTGAACACAGTTGAAGCGTCAGAAGCTACCTCCATGTTGGTTGGCTGTCGAGGAAGTTGCTTCTGTATCCAAGCTTGCTTTTAAGCCTTTTTTCTTGCTTTTTGGCCCTAAGGTAAACATAATTGAAATGATTTCTTTAAGAATGGCTTTGCAGAATTATCTTTGTGCTTGTATTTACCTTAAGTTTGAAATAACCAGAAACTATCAAGAAAGCACCATCCAAGCATTTTGTGCAAATACAAAGGACTTCGCTTGGTGAAGCTTTATCGTCTGGGTGAGTATAGTTCCGAAAAAAAAGGCTGTTTAAAGGGCCTACGTCACGAAGATTTTGCTGTTTTTAGGTCAATTCTGTGCTACAATAATTACTGAGCCTTTACTCATAAACAAAGTGCTAACCATAATAAATTTCTTTATGATTTTTGTGGACGTAGCATCAAAACTTGAAAAAAATGGCCAATGTTTTTAAGTTTCAATCCACTTCCATCCTTGCCATCCGTAGCAACAGGTGGCAGAAAACAGTTTGAGTACCTTCAAATAGTCTTTACTACAAAATTAGACCATTATTTTTGGAATTCAATTGATGTGAAGACACCTTTTAGCTTTTTACAAAGTTGCCAAATAGCGTGGCATGGCCCTTTAAGAAGGACTGTTGACATTGATCATTGCTTTCTCCCAGGTTGTGGAAACGTCAGTCATATCTAACAGTTCTTAAGTGGACTACACTCTATCGGATCAATGGTTTCTCACACGGCTTAAAAATGTATGAAATATCAACCGCTTATTTCGAAACCAAAATACATCAAAAGCAATTTTTGCAGAAAATATTACAGATATTACACACGAAAGTATAGATAAAATGGTTTGTTCAAAAATTGAGGCTTACCCTGGCAGCTTGTCTCCTCGCACTACCTTGTAACCTGTTCTCAGTCACTCAGATTTTATAACCGGCTGTCAACACGTCATAATACATTCGCAAACGAATTGGGCACAAAAGTTGAAAATGGCTGTATTACGTGTATTAAGTTAAAATGTCACCACAAATGGCCACTAAGGGATATAGTGGTGACAAATTGGAGTCATTTAACAAAAACAGCCCTGAACGTATAAAACGACTCAGATCATTAGCGCAATCAGTACATTATATTTGTGATAACTACGAATTGCAATTCGATTTAACAAAAACGTCTTCATAAGATTATAAAACGAGTGACTCAGATTATTAGCGAAGTCAGCAAAAATTGTAAATAGGTATAAATAGCAATTTCAATAAACTTCCACCTAAAAGGATGACGGATCGTTCAAATATATATGATTATTCACATATAGATAGTCATTTATTCATCTCTCACAGGTTTATTACGAACCCACAAAATGAGCAGCTCCCAGTTGGCTTGTTAGCTCAGATGGTAGAGCCATTGACACTGGTATCGCAGAGCTCATGGTTCAACTCCCGTACAGTCCTGAATTTTATTTCAGGCTTTATTTTCACTACAATAACTGCCTTGCAGTGAAAAGTAGTATTCATAACCTGGACGATCACTCGCATCTTTATTCTTCATTAGATCTTTATTTTTAGTACGTGATTATGCTGGATTTGTCAGTCAGTTCCATTAATTTACATCTTCTAGCTATCTTTCATGAATCATTTCAATTTACAGTAATTTTCGAGGCCTTTCAACAAACTGTTTTAACGACCAGTATTTAATAAAAGCAGTTAATGGCTATGTAAGGCTGATTACTTCCAAACCAAAACGAACACAATAACAAATATTTGATGGTCTGTCAGGTTATATGGGTCTGTCACATCCAAATCAAATCGTTCACAACAATTCAAAAACTTCATAATCACATAATCACATTTGCGGGAAATATTCTATTCTAGCAAACCTCTTTCCTCATTATGCATTTGGCATTTGACAACGAGAATCAAATGGTAGGTAGTCAAACATCTATTGCCTCAGGCTCTTCAACATGCCTTAGCTCACTGAGGATTTTTTTCCTGTCTCACTCAAACCGTGAACTTCAGTGTACGGCGTGGGCTTCTAAATCTCAGCAAATAAGCATACATGAAGGGTTCGTAATATTTCTCCGAAGGCGTGTGCGTTGAAGTCGTTTCCGTTCGTGATTACTTCGCTAGACAACGCCAAGACCCTAGAAAATTTTCCAGACTGTTTTAGGCGCCTTATGATCAGCGCCGTGAAAGATATATGATCATTATTTCGCTATACATTATTGTATTGTTGAGGAGTAAATTAAAGTAGTGCCAGCGCTTGTAAATAAATCAGCTGGGACCTGCAAAGGCATTGTTGTCATCAAAGTAAACTTTTTCAATCAACGTACATTCTGAATTGTCATGGAAAACTTTAATGCCATGCAGTAAATTCTATTGTAGCCATTGTCTTTCTTTTTTGTGTGTTTGTCAGATTTTAGTCGAGGCTTGAGCTCTGGCCGAACAGGAAATGTTTGGTGACCAAACATCATCAACCATTGTTTGGTGTCCAAACATGGTGATCTTTGAACACCGAAAAAAGACCAAACAAGGTGACCAAACATTTCCCATTTAGGTCGGGGCTTCAAACTGACACCAGTTACAACGTCGGTTCACTTCGTTAAGAACTAATAAAAATAAAGATTTTCCAAGGGGCACAAATTCGAAAGGTCTTCACAGGGAAAACTGAAGTCTGAAAACTGCTTGTAGATTAAACTGATGATTGAAGATGGGTATAATATACATATACAAGGTTGTATTTTCAATCAAGGAAAGGAAATTGTTTGGAACAATTTGACGGACAGCCGCAGAGTTTTCTTTAATGATTGCAAACATTTTAGGGGAAACGAAGGAGAAAAATAAATATTGGAGACGAATTCTTTGATGAGTGTCTCATCTTCCAATAATGGATTCAGATTTCATATCGATCCCATAAAGCAATACTCGTTAGTCTCTCAATTCAAGACAGGTTCATTGTTAGTTTGAAGATAGATTTGCTTGTTATTACTATTTTAACTAAAGATTTCCCGAAAAGCATTTTAATAGTTTTGAATTGAAGAAAGAAAAAAAAAAAAAAATAATAATAATAAAGAAGAAGAAGAAAGAAGGAAGAAAGAAAAATGTCATGAGTAATGAGGACTACCAGGGGGTGGTCTGGTGTCGCTTTGTCGCTCGTTTACGACTCTGTCTGCCGCTTGTTTCCTTAGGGACAAATGTCGCTGTCGCAACGAAAACAAAGAGAAATGGAAAGTGAATCGTCGCTGCCGTAAACTGTCGCGCGTTTTTTGCCAATTTCTGTCGGTTGTCGATGCTTTGGGAGAAGATTGTCGCCTGTTTTCGGAGCCATGTCGCTTGTCGCTTCTACCCCTTGGAAGGCCTCAGTAATTGAGTAGTCTATTTTCGATAGGATTGAAAATAAGAGATATTCAGTTTTCTACTAGAGAGGCTTAGGACAAAGGAACTCACAACTGCTTGGCATAAAAATAATAAGACAAAACAGCAGGAATTTAGTAAACGATAAATAATAGGTTCAGTTTCCTTATGGATTGTTTCTCTGTTGCCAAGGTATTCACGGAATACAATGTAAATTAAAATTTCAGCTGTCATCGTTTGGGGGCTCCATAAATTTTGGATAGGTGTGTGCCGCGAATGGTCTTAAGCCCTGATCCTATTCAGTAAGGATGAAGCAAACAAAAATTGATACCCACAAATAGCTATTTAAGACCAAAACCCGAAAAAACGGAATGAACGGCGTGAAACAAACGCCGGTGAGCTGTCAGTGTTCGCAGGATAATGGCGGACGATCCAAACAACGACTAAACCTACAAAAACACAACAATTATCATTTGTTTTTCGTTTAGCTGGGTATTTACTGACTACTATTTGAGCTGTTACACCCTATCTAATGATCACACCGGGATCACTATGACAACATGGGCAAAAATGATACCCTATTTAAGAGTCGATAAACTCCAAAACCATACCCTGTCCTGTACATATACCATGTGCAAGAAACCCCATTTAATGACTTGAGTAAGATTTCCCGATCTGTTAATTTGCAATTTTGCTATCGCTCGTACGTGATGTTATTTATATGATTCACCCACGCGGAATTTAAGCCGAATCAGCCTTTGGATGTTTTTGCTGGCTTTGCTAATCTTCATTTCATTTGACTGATGTTTGGCCGATGAGAATCTTTAATTGGAGAAGCTTCCGCGGTGGACATGACAAGTAACAGTAAAACTATCAAGGCACTTTAGGGTTTTGTGTCTTTTGTGTCTGCTTAGCCAAGGAAAGAATTTGTGTGAAAAGGTGCTATTACGATGCAGCTCTGCGTTCCGAGTGATTGCTACTGAACTTACTAAACTTTCACGTTCCCATGCACATCTTTTCGTCTTTCTCCCTCCTAAGACTATGAATGACTGCTTCTTTCGTGTTTCGTCGTAGGTTTTCCTTATTTAGGAGTCAGCCTTGGTACTTTTCGTTACTCTTGGAGATGATGGATCTAAGATCACGCTTTAAGTAATTGACACGTAAAATTACCTACATCATTTGGAACAAACATATTCTAAATCTAAAAAGACTGACTACCACCGACACTGACCAATACGTCTGAAATGATAAATCTGAGAATACTAAGACATCCTTGAGAAGACACAAGAGACTTCTACTGGAAGTATCGTGTCAAGAATTCTCATTCTGCGTTTGTGGAGGGCGTCGAAATCTAAAGCTCAGCGGTTCTCGTCGGTCATGTCTGTTGTCTAGAACATTTCATACCAAACCTACAAGCTTCTCAACCAAAAGGGTCTTATTTTAGCTCTTTCTCTGCGACGTGGCGAGACGATTATGTTGTCAGTCCAGTGCTCCTTTCCTAGGAAAAAATGGTATGTGATGAGAAATAGCTTTAGCGGTACAAGCCCAAATCAACAGTAAAAACGAAACGGTGCAACAGCGCCGTAGGTTTCCTGACGAATTTATTCGAGTCCAGGCCTCTGGAAAACGGGTTTACCTAAAATATGGAATGCGGAATCCGGAATCCGGAATTCGGAATCCGGAAAAAAGAAGTTTGGTGGAAAATTTTGACAAAGGTTGAAGTCGCTTGGGTAAAAATATGGTCAACAAAATAAATGATGACTTAGCCTGAGTTTTGCAGCAATCAAGCCCATGAAGTTTATTGTAGGGCGGCATTTTAATACTTTGGTTTTGCTTTTAATAAACCGCCTGATTCCTTTGAAGCACACAGCTTTCAATCACACCACAACGATACTAATCAATGTATTGTGCATTTTGAACATTTTAAAATCAAATCAAACCCGTTTTCCAGAGGCCTGGATACTAACTGTGGTATCGATTTGCAATAATCTAATCGATAAGAAGTTTTATATATGAGGCGCAAGTCAAATATCTGAAACAAGTTTTGTATGTGTGCCTCAAGTTGTATAAATATTCAAAGGAAGTTTTATATATTTACAAGATGTTGTGTTTATTTGGAAACAAGTTGGATATTTCTACATCGAGTTTTATCTATTTGAAACAAGTATTATATATTTAGGAGAAGTCTTATATATATCAAAGAAGTATTGTGTTTATTTGGAAACAAGTTGGATATTTCTACATCGAGTTATATCTATATGAAACAAGTATTATATATTTAGAAGAAGTCATATATATATTAAAGAAGTATTTTTGTCCGTTTTGGCGCGTCATAGAGATAAGATATAATGCTACAAGGGTACAGCATTTGGCAGTTTCTGCCCGCCGTAACTCGGAAGGTGACGAGTTGTTTAAATGTACCTCACCACTCTATAGAGAGAATTACTACGTTCATAAATTAAGCACCTAATTAAAGAATCCTAAGTGGCAGTTAGAAGGAATTCGTGAAGACGTATCTGCAAAGCCCGTGGTCGCACCGAAATTTGGCACGTAATACTCATTTTTTAAAACGTGTTAGACAAAAGTGGAGATTTAAGCGATAGAATTGCATATATTCTTATTCAGAAATACAGAATATCGAGTACACCCCGAAAATGTATAATTCTTAAAATGCTTCGCTTAATGTTTTATACGCTATTATTTATTCTCACCCCTTCTAAACAGTTGTTTCTTATCTATCTCGTGTTTAGCCAGCGATGCAACTGTCCGTATTATTAATTGTAGCCTTTGCTTCTATTACAAGAGAAAAAAAGTCTGAGTTGAAACAGAAAAAAAAGGAAAAGAGTTCACTGTGAGTACACCTGACTAAAAGACCTAACAAACACCGGTTACAATTCTGAGGCAATTTAAATAGATAGCGCCGGAGGGTTAAACAGATAAATGAGATATTTGAGGGCCAACGAGAGTTAGAAGCACGACCGGCAGCAAATCGCTCTTTCTGAACTGATCCTATGATTAGAATTTTGGGGACAAACATTAGTCAATCCCTAATAAACGTTACTAAGATGTAATTATATATCGACTGATGTCGAAGAGAATAAAGTACATTAAGTAAACCATGATAATGTTCTTCTCAGGAAATAGAATTTCCTACCCCATTTAGTGGAACAAATTTAAGCGTTCTTAACGGTTCTGAGTAGTGCCAAAGCAGGGTATGAATATTTTAAAACATTGAATCCCCACAGGTTTCTTTTTTGTTCAAACTTGAACTTTCATTTAATGACTCCAGCCAGTGAAATTAAATGGCTCACGTTTCCCAATGTCGTTTGTCTTGACTCCCTCTCAGCGCCAAAGAGTAATTGAGATAATTAATTACGTCGTTGTAATCTTGTTTTAATAAGGCAAAAACCGAATTACAAGGAATTAACTAGAAGAACTCGGGATATTTGCTTTTATCAAGTCACGCGAACGCTGAGCGGCAATGAGCCCCTTCAAAAATACCGAGCACTGTGCATTTAACGTATTTTCTCGAAAAATTTCTCCAGGTTTAGGCCTAGGATAGCGCACTTCAAATTTAAAAGTCTGAAAAGACTTCAGAAGTAAAATTTTCAATGCAAGGTTAGTTTAAGTAAGGTATTTCTGTTGACCAAAAAGTAAAGTGAAGCTAATTTTAACTTAAAAAAATCCACGCGTTTTGCATGTGTTTTAACGCCTTTAATTGAATAGTAGTTTTTTTTAGTTCCTGATACATATCACTTCTCCCACTCAATAATATGGCATCCAATAATATCAATAGCTAGTGTGTGGCCAACCGAGGCTCTTGCCTTGGTAAAAGTTGTGAATGTACGTTATTTTTTTCCTTCCTTTTGTGTGTGTCTTAGTGTCTGACGAATAATAGAAGCAGCTATGTAGTTTCACAAGGGCATAGGCACTTTTTGAGGCTCTCGTAAGAGGCTATACATTGAAAAATAATGAATACTACAGGGTGTTTTGTTTTGTTTTGTTTTGTTTTTTGTACACATTGCCTTGGTGACAATTTTCGTCTGGCTATGGCCCACCATAACCAGCCTGAATTTTGGGACGAGAAGTTTTTGAAATTGTACGTGTCTGAGCGCTTACTGGCGGAGCTCGTCGCGCCGAAGGCGTTCGCGCGGAGCACGATGGGTAAAAAATATGGAAACTGTGCGAGACAACTTGGTGTTGCTTATGAAGTCACCGTTAGAGTGACCGTATGACCAACTGTAGGTACGTCCACTAGTCCTTGTAACCTAATGTGAAAAATCACCCTCGAGATAACCCTGTGCTATATTCCGCAATTTGGGAGGAAATTAAATGACAATAAATAGCACACTAAAGACAACAAGAATACAAACAAATTTTTTTAGAGGCATAATGTTATTGAAGGCTGAAGCTCAAACTCGAGGGAAAAACTCGGTCAAATACATGTGCATGTATCAATCTAACAGAAAGTTGTCAAAAAGCTGTCACAATAAAGTGTCAAAAACTAGCGCCCTTAACACTTTATTGAGAAAGCTCGAGGACTTCGTCCAAAGACTGTAAACAACGCTTCACCGTCTAACTTGATCGATTCTCGAGTTGTTTTGGCTTTTGAACAGGTATGAATATGCGTTAGGATTTGATAACTAGGTAAAGGGTTGGCTGGTTTTCCTAAGCTCGTATAGTTTGGAAAGCGCTGTCTTTGTTCCTGTGTAACGGGATGATGTTTTGCCTCTGAGGGTCTTTATTAATTTTAGATTGTCTGCCAAGAATAGCTCACATGGTTTAGCAAGCTCTGTCTTTGTTGCTGTGTAACTGAATGATGTTTTGCCGCTGATAATCTTTAATTGAAGACGCTTCCTCGGTGGACAAGTGAAGTAACAGTAAAACTTTCAAGGCCCTTTAGGCTTTTGTATATGCTTAGCCCAAACAACAATTTTGTGTCAAATGGCGCTATTATGCAGCTCTGCGTTCCAAGTGATTGTCAGTTGAGTCATCTTAACCATAAGGTTCGCACTCCTTTTTGTCTTTCCCACATTTATGACGAATTGCCTTGCAATTTTTCTAGCTTACTACGAGATATGTATATTAGTTGCCTAATTTTTCCACCTTAACCAAAAATCTTCGAAGAAAAATTCGTATCGTTCTTTGTTTTCCTCAGCAATCTCTAGTTGTTCTGTGGGTTTTGACCCGCTGTCAATTCCTTTGCTTTTTCATCTCAGATCTGTCGAAATTTCGTTCTAATTTGTCTAGCTTACTACGATATATGTTTGTCACTTGTCTAATTTCATCACCTTCTCCAAGAATCCTCGAAGAAGCACATGCATCGTAATTTGTTTTCTTGCAATGTTTTGTTGTTTTTGACCCGCGGTCAATTCCTTTACCTTTTCACCTGAAAATAGTTTGGACTGAAAAAAATTTGTTTGCTGCTTTATCGAAACATTTGCTATCGAATAGTTCATCTGGATCTCTTCGTGTTTCCTGCCGCTTTTATATTTTTGACATAAAATTGGCTGAATAAAAGCCATGCGAAATTGCTCGACGTCAGTAAAAAACACAATAATAATCGTGGAGCTCCTCTTTTAAGCTTGGCAAAATATATAGTTATCGTTGGATAAGAAATTCCAAATTTGATCCCAAGAAAAAAGGAGAATTCTTTCATATGCGATGCATGAGGTAGATAAGTCCTGAAGTGAGAAATAAAAGGGAAGGAAATGATGATGCTAATAAAAAACAGTTATTATGTTAATTTCAATCCGCAATTTCATGTTTAAGCGCGAATAAGACATATCATCTTCCAATTAGTAACTTTTCACGAAATTTTCAGCAAAAACCTTTGCTGTGATTAAGGAGATTTCTCCTTTCGCGTTTCGTGATAGGTTGTGCTTTTTTGGAAAAATCAAAGATGGTCGATCTACGATAAGCGATTAGGTAATGACTTCCACCGATTAGAAACACTCTATTACTCCTTTATTTGGGGTGGAAAGGATGATAAAATAGCAAGGAAAAGCGGTTAGCTGTGGTCAAATCTGAAAATATAGATGGACTATTTAAAACAAACAGGGTTACCAGTTTGACTTTTGATGGTTTCGAAAATCAGTTGCCATGCATACAGCCAACTGACGTGTAGCGTGTAGGGGATAAGAACAGATATTCAACTCGTCCAAAAACGTGGTATTATTCTCTTTGTCAACTAGTTTCCAAGACATTCCTTTGAAGTCGCAGAAACACAACACAACATCTCTCCATTTCGAAACGCTCGGTACATCAGTTTCACACGCTTGGTACGGTGAAAAACTAAAGAAATAAAAATACATGTGTTGGCAACTAGCCGAAAACGAAACCAAACTGAATGACTAAATACTTACAATTTCTGTGCTTCTGTATCCGCAACACACAACTAGGCTATGATACGAACACAACCCTTTTACTTTCACGAAAGTCACATGTGGAATCTAGTCACATGACAAACTCGTTTTGAAATTCAACTTCATATAATTGTCCCTAACATAGCGTAAATGGAATAAACATCTTCCGTCTCAGGTCGCAGTTGGTCTACTTATTACAGTATCCCTTTCTTATGCACAAGTTCTAGTAAGCCAAGAAGATTTCAATTTAGGATATTCCATCGAACTATTGACACAAATGTATGGTTGATGAAAAGGGTATCAAGGATCACGATGAGTGCTATTCTTTCGTAATAGTAAACCTGAAACCATAGAGCACCTCTTTTGGTATTGTGACCGGATATTTTCTTGATTATTTGGGATGTAACAAAAATTGAAGTAGAGTTCTCCCTGAATCTGTTCTCTTGGGCTACACAAACTGTTTCCCTTTTGAAAATGCCATTAACCGTATTATTTTAGTAGTCACGTTTTTCATATATGAATTTATAATAAAGTTTCGATATAACATATGCTCTGATTTGTTAAAACAGCGTGCTTGATGAGAGTACAGATGCACGGCCAACTACGGTGTCACGCCATCGAGCCCAAATGAAAACTGGCCGACCAACTTGCCAATTTTCCCTCGGTATTTATTTTCACTCAGACGTCTTGTGCTACCAAGAAAACGAGTATGATAACGAATGTTTCTGCGGAAGATAAATACTGCTGAGGGTAAATAAAGGGGTTACTACTTGGTGTTACAGAGCACCAATATATGCTAATTACTATATGACAATTACTATATGCTAATGTATAGTATACTAAGGAGGTAAGGTCCTCTGGTTCATGGCTAGGGTTTATAGGGTTTGTGGTTTCACTGGTTTCGTAGTTTCGCCGGTTTCATGGTGTCGTAGTTTCATGGGTTTCGTGGTTTCACGGGTTTCATGATTTCGATGGTTTCATGGCTTCACGGGTTCCATGGTTTTGTAGTTTCAATGGTTTCGTGGTTTCATGGTTTCAAGGGTTTCGTGGTTTCATGGGTTTCATGGTTTCACAGGTTTCATGGTATCAATGGTTTCATGGTTTCACGGGTTTCATCGTGTCACGGGTTTCATGGTTTTGTAGTTTCAATGGTTTCGTGGTTTCATGGTTTAAAGGGTTTCGTGGTTTCATGGGTTTCATGGTTTCACAGGTTTCATGGTATCAATGGTTTCATGGTTTCACGGGTTTCATCGTGTCACGGATTTAATGGTTTTGTAGTTTCAATGGTTTCGTGGTTTCATGGTTTCGTGGTTTCCTGGGTTTCATGGTTTCACAGGTTTCATGGTATCAATGGTTTCATGGTTTCACAGGTTTCATCGTGTCACGCGTTTCATGGTTTTGTAGTTTCAATGGTTTCGTGGTTTCATGGTTCCAAGGGTTTCGTGGCTTAATGGGTTTCATGGTTTCAATAGTGTCATCGTTTCAAGGGTTTCGTGGTTTCACAGGTTTCGTGGTTTCAATGGTTCCATGGTGTCACGGGTTTCATGGATTCACGGGTTTCATGGTTGCAGTAATTTCATGGTTTCAATGGCTTCAATGGTTTCATGGGTTTCGTAGTTTCACGGGTTTCGTGGTTTCATGCTTTCAAGCGTTTCATGGTTTCATGGTTTCACGAGTTTCATGGTGTCACGGGTTCCATGGTTTCACGGGTTCCACGGTTTTGTAGTTTCAATGGTTTCGTGGTTTCATGGTTTCAAGGGTTTCGTGGTTTCATGGATTTCATGGTTTCACGGGTTTCATCGTGTCACGGGTTTCATGGTTTTGTAGTTTCAATGGTTTCGTGGTTTCATGGTTTAAAGGGTTTCGTGGTTTCATGGGTTTCATGGTTTCACAGGTTTCATGGTATCAATGGTTTCATGGTTTCACGGGTTTCATCGTGTCACGGATTTAATGGTTTTGTAGTTTCAATGGTTTCGTGGTTTCATGGTTTCGTGGTTTCCTGGGTTTCATGGTTTCACAGGTTTCATGGTATCAATGGTTTCATGGTTTCACAGGTTTCATCGTGTCACGCGTTTCATGGTTTTGTAGTTTCAATGGTTTCGTGGTTTCATGGTTCCAAGGGTTTCGTGGCTTAATGGGTTTCATGGTTTCAATAGTGTCATCGTTTCAAGGGTTTCGTGGTTTCACAGGTTTCATGGTTTCAATGGTTCCATGGTGTCACGGGTTTCATGGATTCACGGGTTTCATGGTTGCAGTAATTTCATGGTTTCAATGGCTTCAATGGTTTCATGGGTTTCGTAGTTTCACGGGTTTCGTGGTTTCATGCTTTCAAGCGTTTCATGGTTTCATGGTTTCACGAGTTTCATGGTGTCACGGGTTCCATGGTTTCACGGGTTCCACGGTTTTGTAGTTTCAATGGTTTCGTGGTTTCATGGTTTCAAGGGTTTCGTGGTTTCATGGATTTCATGGTTTCACGGGTTTCATCGTGTCACGGGTTTCATGGTTTGTAGTTTCAATGGTTTCGTGGTTTCATGGTTTAAAGGGTTTCGTGGTTTCATGCGTTTCATGGTTTCACAGGTTTCATGGTATCAATGGTTTCATGGTTTCACGGGTTTCATCGTGTCACGGATTTAATGGTTTTGTAGTTTCAATGGTTTCGTGGTTTCATGGTTTCGTGGTTTCCTGGGTTTCATGGTTTCACAGGTTTCATGGTATCAATGGTTTCATGGTTTCACGGGATTTATCGTGTCATGGGTTTCATGGTTTTGTAGTTTCAATGATTTCGTGGTTTCATGGTTTCATGGGTTTTGTGGTTTCATAGGTTTCAAGGTTTCAATAGTGCCATCGTTTCAAGGGTTTCGTGGTTTCAATGGTTCCATGGTGTCACGGGTTTCATGGATTTACGGGTTTCATGGTTGCAGTGGTTTCATGGTTTCAATGTCTTCAATGGTTTCATGGTTTTACGGGTTTCGTGGTTTCATGGTTTCATGGTTCCACGGGATTTATGGTATCACGGGTTTCATGGTTTCGTAGTTTCGCTGGTTTCGTGGTTTCACGGGATCCATGGTGTCACGGGTTTCATGGTTTCGATGGTTTCATAGTTTCACAGGTTTCATCGTTTCATGGTTTCACAGGTGTCATCGTGTCACGGGTTTCATGGTTTTGTAGTTTCAATGATTTCGTGGTTTCATGGTTTTATGGGTTTCGTGGTTTCATAGGTTTCATGGTTTCAATAGTGTCATCGTTTCAAGGGTTTCGTGGTTTCACAGGTTTCGTGGCTTCAATGGTTCCATGGTGTCACGGGTTTCATGGACTCACGGGTTTCATGGTTGCAGTGGTTTCATGGTTTCAATAGCTTCAATGGTTTCATGTTTTCACGGGTTTTGTGGTTTCACGGGTTTCATGGTTCCACGGGATTCATGGTGTCACGGTTTCATCGTTTCGTAGTTTCGCTGGTTTCGTGGTTTCACGGGTTTCGTGGTTTCACGGGTTCCATGGTTTTCTAGTTTCAGTGGTTTCGTGGTTTTATGGTTTCATGGGTTTCGTGGTTTCATAGGTTTCATGGTTTCAATAGTGTCATCGTTTCAAGGATTTCGTGGTTTCAATGGTTCCATGGTATCACGGGTTTCATGGTTGCAGTGGCTTCATGTTTTCAATGGCTTCAATGGTTTCATGGTTTTACGGGTTTCGTAGTTTCATGGTTTCATGGTTCCACGGGATATATGGTGTCACGGGTTTCATGGTTTCGTAGTTTCGCTGGTTTCGTGGTTTCACGGGATCCACGGTCTCACGGATTTCACGGTTTCCATGGTTTCATAGTTTCACAGGTTTCATCGCTTGAATGGTTTCATGGTTTCACGGGATTTATGGTTTCATGGTTTCATGGTTTCGTAGTTTCACGGGTTTCGTGGTTTCACGGGTTTCATGGTTTCGATTGTTTCATAGTTTCACAGGTTTCATCGTTTCAATAGTTTCATGGTTTCACGGGTTTCATCGATTCACGGGTTTCATGGTTTTGTAGTTTCAATGGTTTCGTGGTTTCATGGTTTCAAGGGTTTCGTGGTTTAATGGGTTTCATGGTTTAATGGGTTTCATGGTTTCAATAGTGTCATCGTTTCAACAGTTTCGAGGTTTCACAGGTATCGTGGTTTCAATGGTTCCATGGTTTCACGGTTTCATGGATTCAAGGGTTTCATGGTTGCAGTAGTTTCATTGTTTCAATGGCTTCAATGGTTTCATGGGTTTCGTAGTTTCACGGGTATCATGGTTTCAAGCGTTTTCATGGTTTCAATAATTTCATCGTTTCACGAGTTTCATGGTGTCTCGGGTTCCATGGTTTCACGGGTTCCATGGTTTTGTAGTTTCAATGGATTCGTGGTTTCATAGTTTCAAGGGTTTCGTGGTTTCATGGGTTTCATGTTTTCACAAGTTTCATGGTATCAATGGTTTCATGGTTTCACGGGCTTCATCGTGTCACGGATTTAATGGTTTTTGTAGTTTCAATGGTTTCGTGGTTTCATGGTTTCAAGGGTTTCGTGGTTTCATGGGTTTCATGGTTCCACAAGTTTCATGGTATCAATGGTTTCATGGTTTCACGGGTTTCATCGTGTCACGGGTTTCATGGTTTTGTAGTTTCAATGATTTCGTGGTTTCATAGTTTCATGGATTTCGTGGTTTCATAGGTTTCAAGGTTTCAATAGTGTCATCGTTTCAAGGCTTTCGTGGTTTCAATGGTTCCATGGTGTCACGGGTTTCATGGATTTACGGGTTTCATGGTTGCAGTGGTTTCATGGTTTCAATGTCTTCAATGGTTTCATGGTTTTACGGGTTTCGTGGTTTTATGGTTTCATGGTTCCACGGATTCATGGTGTCACGGTTTTCGTCGTTTCGTAGTTTCGCTAGTTTCGTGGTTTCACGGTTTCGTGGTTTCTCGGTTTCCATGGTTTCTAGTCTCAATGGTTTCGTGGTTTTATGGTTTCATGGGTTTCGTGGTTTCATAGGTTTCATGGTTTCAATAGTGTCATCGTTTCAAGGATTTCGTGGTTTCAATGGTTTCATGGTTCCACTTGATTTATGGTGTCACGGGTTTCATGGTTTCGTAGTTTCGCTGGTTTCGTGGTTTTACGGGATCCACGGTCTCACGGATTTCACTGTTTCCATGGTTTCATAGTTTCACAGGTTTTATCGTTTGAATGGTTTCATGGTTTTACGGGATTTATGGTTTCATGGTTTCATGGTGTCGTAGTTTCACGGGTTTCGTGGTTTCACGGGTTTCATGGTTTCGATGGTTTCATAGTTTCACAGGTTTCATCGTTGCAATAGTTTCATGGTTTCACGGGTTTCATCGATTCACGGGTTTCATGGTTTTGTAGTTTCAATGGTTTCGTGGTTTCATGGTTTCAAGGGTTTCGTGGTTTAATGGGTTTCATGGTTTTAATAGTGTCATCGTTTCAAGAGTTTCTAGGTTTCACAGGTATCGTGGTTTCAATGGTTCCATGGTGTCACGGGTTTCATGTATTCATGGATTTCATGCTTGCAGTGGTTTCATGGTTTCAATGGCCTCAATGGTTTCATGGGTTTCGTGGTTTCATGGTTCAATAGTTTCATTGTTTCACGAGTTTCATGGTGTCACGGTTTCCATCGTTTCACGGGTTCCATGGTTTTGTAGTTTCAATGGTTTCGTGGTTTCATGGTCTCAAGGGTTTCGTGGTTTCATGGGTTTCATGGTTTCGCAAGTTTCATGGTATCAATGGTTTCATGGTTTCACGGGTTTCATCGTGTCACGGGTTTCATGGATTCACGGGTTTCATGCTTGCAGTGGTTTCATGGTTTCAATGGCTTCAATGGTTTCATGGGTTTCGTGGTTTCATGGTTTCAATAGTTTTATGGTTTCACGAGTTTAATGGTGTCACGGGTACCATGGTTTCACGGGTTTCATGGTTTTGTAGTTTCAATGATTTCGTGGTTTCATGGTTTCATGGGTTTCGTTGTTTCATAGGTTTCACGGTTTCAATAGTGTCATCGTTTCAAGGGTTTCGTGGTTTCAATGGTTCCATGGTGTCACGGGTTTCATGGATTCAGGGGTTTCATTGTTTCAATGTCTTCAATGGTTTCATGGTTTTACGGGTTTCGTAGTGTCATGGTTCCACGGGATTTATGGTGTCACGGGTTTCATGGTTTCGTAGTTTCGCTCGTTTCGTGGTTTCACGGTATCCATGGTGTCACGAGTTTTATGGTTTCGATGGTTTCATAGTTTCACAGGTTTCATCGTTTGAATGGTTTCATGGTTTCATGGGATGTATGGTTTCATAGTTTCATAGTTTCACGGGTTTCGTTGTTTCGCGGGTTTCATGGTTTCGATGGTTTCATAGTTTCAAAGGTTTCATCGTTTCAATGGTTTCATGGTTTCACGGGTTTCATGGTGTCACGGGTTTCTTGGTTTTGTAGTTTTAATGGTTTCAAGGGTTTCATGGTTTCATGGTTTCAATAGTGTCATCGTTTCAAAGGTTTCGTGGTTTCACAGGTTTCGTGGTTTTAATGGTTCCATGGTGTCACGGGTTCATGGATTCACGGGATTCATGGTGTCATGGTTTTCATCGTTTCGTAGTTTCGCTGGTTTCGTGGTTTCACGGGTTCCATGGTTTTCTAGTTTCAATGGTTTCGTGGTTTCATAGGTTTCATGGTTTCAATAGTGTCATCGTTTCAAGGGTTTTGTGGTTTCAATGGTTCGATGGTTTCACGGGTTTCATGGATTCACGGGTTTCATGATTGCAGTGGTTTCATGGTTTCAATGGCTTCAATGGTTTCATGGTTTTACGGGTTTCGTAGTTTCATGGTTTCATGGTTCCCCGTGATTTATGGTGTCACGGGTTTCATGGTTTCGTAGTTTCGCTGGTTTCGTGCTTTCACGGGATCCACGGTCTCACGGATTTCACGGTTTCCATGGTTTCATTGTTTCACAGGTTTCGTCGTTTGAATGGTTGCATGGTTTCACGGGATTTAAGGTTTCATGGTTTCATTGTTTCGTAGTTTCACGGGTTTCGTGGTTTCACGGGTTTCATGGTCTCGATGGTTTCATAGTTTCACAGGTTTCGTCGTTTTAATGGTTTCACGGGTTTCATCGTGTCACGGGTTTTATGGTTTTGTAGTTTCAATGGTTTCGTGGTTTCATGGTTTCAAGGGTTTCATGGTTTCAATAGTGTCATCGTTTCAAGGGTTTCGTGGTTTCACAGGTTTCGTGGTTTTAATGGTTCCATGGTTTCACGGTTTTCATGGATTCACGGGTTTCATGGTTGCAGTGGTTTCATGGTTTCAATAGCTTCAATGGTTTCATGGTTTTGCGGGTTTCGTGGTTTCACGGGTTTCATGGTTTCATGGTTCCACGGGATTTATGGTGTCACGGGTTTCATGGTTTCTTAGTTTCGCTGGTTTCGTGGTTTCACGGGTTTCATGGTTTCACGAGTTCCATGGTTTTCTAGTTTCAATGGTTTCGTGGTTTTATGGTTTCATAGGTTTCGTGGTTTCATAGGTCTCATGGTTTCAATAGTGTCATCGTTTCAAGGGTTTCGTGGTTTCAATGGTTCCATGGTGTCACGGGTTTCATGGATTCACGGGTTTCATGGTTACGGTGGTTTCATTGTTTTTATTGGCTTCAGTGGTTTCATGGTTTAACGGGTTTCTTGATATCATGGTTTCATGGTTTCATGTTTCCACGGGATTCATGGTGTCACGGGTTTCATGGTTTCGTAGTTTCGCTGGTTTTGTGGTTTCACGGGTTTCGTGGTTTCGATGGTTTCATAGTGTCACAGGTTTCATCGTTTGAATGGTTTCATGGTTTCACGGGAACCATGGTGTCACGGGTTTCATGGTTTCGTAGTTTCACGGATTTCGTGGTTTCGATGGTTTCACAGGTTTCATGGTATCAATGGTTTCAATGGTCTTATGGTTTCACGGGTTTCACGGTTTTGTAGTTTCAACGGGTTCGTGTTTTCAAGGGTTTCGTGGTTACATGGGTTTCATGGTTTCAATAGTGTCATCGTCTCAAGGGTTTCGTGGTTTTAAAGGTTTCATGGTTTCAGTGGTTCCATAGTGTCACGTGTTTCATGGATTCACGGGTTTCATGTATGCTGTGGTTTCATGGTTTCAATGGTTTCGTGGTTTCACGGGTTTTGTGGTTTCATGGTTTCAAGGGTTTCAGTGGTTTCATTGTTTTAAGGGCCTCGTTTTTTCAGAGTTTTATGGTTTCATGGTTTCAAGGGTTTCATGGTTTCCTGGTTTCAAGGGTTTCATGGTTTTCATGGGTTTCGTTGTTTCATTGTTTCAAGGGTTTCATGGTTTCATGGTTTCCTGGTTTCAAGGGTTTCATGGTTTCACGGGTTTCATGGTTTCATTGGTTTCGTGGTTTCATGGGTTTCATGATTTCAATAGTTTTATCGTTTCAAGGGTGTCGTGGTTTCACGGGTTTCGTGGTTTCACTGGTTCACAGGCCTCAGTGGTTTCATGGTATCACAGGATTCATGGTTTTAAGGTTTTCTTGGTTTAACGGGTTTCATGGTTTCGGTGGTTTCATGGTTTCACGGGTTTCGTTGTTAACGGGTTTTATGGTTTCAATGGTTTCATGGTTTCACGGCTTCATGGTTTCTGGTTTCATGTTTTCACAGGTTTCGTGGTTTTACGGGTTTCATGGTTTCAATGATATGATTTCTTGTTTTCACGGGTTTCGTGGTTTGATGGTTTTAAGAGTTTCATGGTTTGACGGGATTCATGGTTTCAAGTGTTTCATGGTTTTACGGGATTCATGGTTTTAATGGTTTCATGGTTTCACGGGTTTCATGGTTTCATGGTTTCAGTGGTTTTATGGTTTTATAGTTTCAAGGCTTTCGTGGTTTCAATGGTTTTATGGTGTCACAGGTTTTATGTTTTCAAGGTTTTCTTGGTTTAACGGGTTTCATGGTTTCGGTGGTTTCATGGTTTCACGGGTTTACGTGGCTTCACGGGTTTTATAGTTTCATGGTTTCATGGTTTCACATGTTTCGTGGTTTCACGGGTTTCGTAGTTTCAATGGTTCCATGGTTTCACGGGTTTCGTGGTTTCACGGGTCTCGTGGTTTCTTGTGTTTCTTATTTTTC